>BQKN01065252.1:137421-166129 GCA_022839385.1 Asparagus kiusianus
GCTATATGTTCATTTATAGCGACGGGTAATTCCGTCGCTATTTATCCGTCGCTAATATAGTTATAGCGACGGATTATCAAATTTTAGCGACGGATTTTTTTCGTCGCTAAAATTTTTTACGACGAAATTTTTTCCCGTCGCTAAATTACTTTTAGCGACGGAATTTCCGTCGCTAAAGATTTTTTAGCGACGGAAATGCTGTCGCTAAAATTAATTGCAGGCCAAATTTTTTGGGCGCGGGCGCCCAAATTTTTTGGGCACCCGCGCCCGAATTTAATACCCAGATCCCCTTCTCTTCCCCACCCCGCCCCCCTTCTCTTCCCCACCCCACTGTCCGATCCCCCCGCCCCCCTGTCCGATCCCCCCGCCCCCTCCCCCGCTGTCCGAACCCCCCCTGCTGTCCGATCCCCCCCGCCCCCTCTTCTCCTTTCCCCCCGCCGCTAAACCCCCCCCCACTTGGTCCGAATCTCGCCGCCCCTCTCGCCTGCCGCCGCCGTTCATCCGCCGCCGCCCCTCTCTCCCCCTCTCTCTCAAGGTATGGACTTCCCTTCCCCCTCAATCTCTCTCTCTTTCTCTCCCCCCTCTCAATCTCTCCTCTCTCCCTCTCTCTCGTCGGCCGACGTCGACAGCGAGCCGACCAACGGCCGCCGGCCGCCGGCGTCGGCCGACGAGAGAGAGGGAGAGAGAAGGAGAGATTAAGAGAGGGGGAGATGCATTTGTAGTTATTTTTGTTATTTAAATTTAATTTTTTTAATTTTAGTTTAATTTTGGTAAAACAAAAAAATTATGCGAAAAACCCAAACCCTAATAAAAAATATTCATATTGATAAAATTATAATATAAAAAAATTAATTTTAATTATGGTTAGGGTTAGGGTTAGGGTTAGGGTTCGGTTAGGGTTAGGGTTAGGGTTAGGGTTCGGTTAGGGTTAGGGTTAGGATTATAATATAAAAAAGTTAATTTTAATTATGGTTAGGGTTAGGGTTAGGGTTCGGTTAGGGTTAGGGTTAGACGAGGGTTAGGGTTAGGGTTAGGATTAGGGTTAGAGGAGGGTTCGGTGAGGGTGGGGGTGATGGTGAGGGCGAGGGTTATGGTTAGGGTTCGGCGAGGGTTAGAGTTAGGGTTAGGTGAGGGTTAGGTGAGGGTGGGGGTTAGGGTTAGGGTTAGATGTTATGGTTAGGGTTAGGCGAGGTTTAGGGTTAGGGTTAGGGTTCGGTGAGGGTTAGGGTTAGGATTAGGCGAGGGTTAGGGTTAGGGTTCGGGTTAGGGTTAGGGTTCGGGTTAGGGTTAGGGTTCGGGTTACGGTTAGGGTTAGGGTTAGGGTTAGGTGAAGGTAGGGGTGAATGTGAGGGGTTAGGGTTAGGTTTAGGGTTAGATATAACGAACATATTGATGTTAAACATCTATCCTCACTACTAGAAAATGGGTTATTACCTACGGATATTTAGCGACGGAATATTCCGTCGCTATAACATGACTTATAGCGACGGAATTTTCGTCGCTATTTAACCGTAGGCAAATAACTTTATAGCGACGGAAAATGATATTTTAGCGACTAAACATTTCCGTTGCTAAAATATTAGCGACAATATAAAATTCCGTCGGTAAATATGATATAGCGACGGAATTTCCGTCGCTATAACAGTTTTTAACGACGGGATAATCCGTCGCTAAAACTTATCAATCAAAGGCCAATATCTTATCCTTATCTCCCGCCTACTTTTGTGCATGAGGAGATCTTGGCCTTTGATTGATAAATCAAAGGCCAAGATCTCATTAGGAGATATTAGGAACCCTATCATTAGTAGAGGATCCGAATCCGATTAAGTACAGCGGGTAGGTGCTGCCAAAATTTTGACGAAATAAAAGTACACTTGAACACACGTAAATACATATACACGCTACGTTTACATACCTAATGGGATAGAAGCCTTCCTCTGACAGCCGATCACACACACTTGTCCTATAACTTAAAATGATATATGTAGGGATATGCTCACTTCCATTAATTTTTAAATTCTAGATGCGGACAATTCCTGACAAATCGTTCATGGGCATACCACGTGATCGAAGGCATCTAGACACTCGATAAGGGTGACGGAAAGTTTGAACTCCCAGCCTCCCGTGTCACACTGTCGAAGGATGAGGTCCACATTTAGAAAGAAGAAGAAGAAGAGTTTAAATAGGTGAAAACCAGCTGTCTAAACTCAAAACCTAATCCCCTAAAATCAGGAACACAGTCTGTAAACAATCTGAAAGAGATTGTGTACAGACGGCGCAGAAATCAAAAACAAATAGCCGTTTGAAAACGCTTGGCGGTCGACCGAAAAAATTCACGGTTGACCGCGATCCAGATCCCAAACTGAGAAGATGAGCAGAGACTTCTTCGGTCGACCGGTGCAGTCGACCGTGGGAAGTCTCGAGCTCTCGGTCGACCACGGAGGTCGACCGATAAACTCTCTGCTGCCCACTGACGAATGAACACAGGTGTGATCGACCGATGCGATCGACCGCATACTGATACATTCCAAAAAACTGATATTTGACACACAAACAATTTGTAAAATATTCATTTGACTTCTGAAAATTATGAAACTTTGTAAAATGTTTTTAATACTAGGAGCAAATTGTTTAGAAAAGAAATTTTACAAATAGGTCCTCATACTTGTGAAAAATAGTATTTTATGAGAAACACTTAAAAACATAAGTATGAAAACGTGTGTGTGATATCCCATTAGCTTCAAGTGAAATCAATAACTCTTTGCCTACATTTTAGCACTAGAGAGAAAAATAAAAACTAGCTAATATCCTCACATAGAATGCAATTCTTGAGTCTTGATATAGCCTGAGTTGGATGAAGCTTCTATTTGAATTTGTTGTTCTTAAAATAACGTTGCTTCATCACTATGCCTCCTCCTCTTTTAGATATCATCGTTGTTGTGCATATTCCATCCAATCCTCCATTTGTGGCACTAACAAGCTTGATAAATGAGTTCACTACATTTGCACTTAATAAGCCATTAGTACCGATAATGGTCATTGTAAAACATCATCAAAACATAAGGGCTAACAATTATTATACATCCTTAGTCAGGATGAGTCCTCTGGCGAAGAGGAAGAAGCAGGTCAACTTGAAGCAGTTTGCTGATTATTTATTTCAGCACTTGGGGAGCAGATCGGGCGAGACCATTTATGAATTTACCCTTTTGGCACCTTCTGCTATTAATGACTTAATTGAGAGGGCCGACGCTTATTCATTCACTACCACTGGTGTTGAGGGTTCCTTTCCGGCGGGGACTAAATTTCGGACGTTCCTTTGCCATGCACGGAATCCTATTCGGCCTAAGACCCTCCTAGCGGGCTATCTCGCCCTTTAGTTGAAGAAGTGCGTCATTCCAAATCAGTTTTATGATGCCTCGCCTATCGAGGTTCTCCTCCCTGCCATTCAGTTAGCTCACGGGAAGGATCTTTTTCTGCTTCTGGCGATGGTTGCCAGTATCCATTGTGGGCTTAGGTATTTGGTCGATGGTTTTACACATGTGGGTTCTGAACCGTCGACCAAGCTTCTTTCTGTAAAGGTCAAGCTTCTGTATACATACTTGATGGCGTGGCTCATCCTTCACCACCCTGATTTGATGTCTGCGCCTAGTACTGTCAATGCCTCCATTCCTTTTGTGTAGTTGTTAGAGAGGAGTAAGTGGTTCACTAAGACAATCATTGATGTACAGCGAGAGCTTCAAATTCGTAAGAGTTGGGAGTTCTTCAAGTGTTTTCCTCGCTTTTCGGGCCGTTATGATGACATATTGATTGATGAGGAGAAACAGGGTGTCGGTCGGACCTCCCTTGATGTTGGTTGCTTCCGTTAGCTGGTGAACATTCGCGCTGGATACCTCGTTCTTTGGGTGAAGGGTCGTTGTCACATAGAGCCCTATCTCCCTTGCCGTTTCACTCGCCAGTTTGGTTATGACCAACTATATGACGGGAACTCGAACCGAGGCTTGAGGACTAAAGGAGGTCTTATTGACGACGCCCGAGCATGGCTCTGGACTATGACGGGTTGTACCGGTGCCTATTTCGCTCTCAAGTCATCCAAACGCAAGCCATCGCTTACCTTTCTCAGCTGCAAATGCCTCCTTTCTACCAACGAGCTTCTAGATGCGAAGAGCCTCTTAGAGTTGGAGGCTGAGCACTTAGTTCAGACTACCATTAAATCTGCTCATAAGGCTAGGGTTTTGAAGAAGCGAGGGAAGAAACCTGTCAAACCCTCCCGTTCGAAGGATAGGTTTGAATATCCGTGTCACACTGTCGAAGGATAGGTTTGAATATCCGTCACTAATATTTTTTTAACGACGGATTTTCCGTCGCTAAAAACCTATTAGTGACGGACATTCCGTCGCTATTGTTTTTTTATTTTTTTATTTTTAAAAAATAGCGACCAAAAGTCCGTCGCTAATAAGCCGTCGCTAACATTTAGCGACGGAATGTCCGTCGCTAAAAGTCTTTTTAGGCACCCCTAATATAGCGTCGATATTTTAGCGACGGAACTTTATATTTTCCGTCGCTAAAAGTTTTAGCGACGGATTTGTCCGTCGCTAAAAGTTAAAAATCCAGCAGTGATCAAAGTTGTAGGTGTTGTGCGCAGCGGAACAAACTCAAACACCGAGAGAGAAAACCAAAAACAATCCAAAATAATGACACGAACTCAAACAACCTATTTTAACGTGGTTCAGCAAATTGTCTACGTCCACGGGGCAAGAAGGATATGAGTTTTCACTATAGAGAAAGAGAGTACAAAATAGAGATTACAAGATCACTCAACTAACCTCTCAAACAAATCTCTCAAATCTCACAAACTAAACCCTCAAACAAATTGCTCAGAAAAAACTCTCTTTTAGGTGCTCAAAATCTCCTTCAAGCTACCTCAAAAGTGATCAATATGATCAAATAAACCCTAAACAAATCGTGTTCCTATTTATATAAATAGGAAACCCAAACAAAATCGAAAACCAAGCCCAGGCCCAAAACCGCATCGCGGTCGACCACCGAGCCAGTCGCGGTCGACCGTGACCAATAATAGAGAACAAAAAATGCACTACAGGGTATCACGGTCGATCATGAATCCACTCGTGGTCGACCGTGAAAAGTCCAGAGACTTTTTCAGGCTATGTGCACGTTCGCGGTCGACCAAAGCGCCACTCACGGTCGGCCGTGAAACATGCAAAATATTTTCTCTTCAATTTTCCCAAGCTTCATCGTCTTCGCCTCCAATTCTACAATTCTCCACCTCGGCGAAGTTTTTCCAAAACTTAGTCGACACCAACCAAATCAAATATCTCGCTTGTTGCATCCAGTATGAAGTAAAACAAAATTACGACAACGAACTCCATCTACAATAAGTAAAGACCCAAATGAGAATGCTAACAAACTCCAAAACGTCGGTATCAACCCATCAAATCAGTTATATCAAAACTGACTGCTTACGTATCCTCTTGTCAAAGGAATCAAGCCTTCTCGTAGTTCCCCAAATGACCTCCAAAGGCTCTCAATCAAATAGAAAAATTCTCAACTCTTCACCAACAAATATACGATTGATAGCTCTCCAAATGGCCCCAAAGTAAAACAAATCAAACACCTCCACATGAGGTGAATCAATGGTCATATCCAAATCATATCCACCAGCTGCATTTGAATCAACCAACTCATCATCTGCACCTAAATCTAAATGATCCCCTAACTGTATCACCTCAATTAGAATCCCAAATGATGCAGTATGATCTGGAGTATGTGGAGTAATTTTTACCCAATATGGAGTAGCATCACTCTCCACCCATTGCGATACATCTAATTTTTGTCCAAAACTCTCCACCTACTGAGAGTCAATTAGCTCCCTCATTGAAGCCTCAACTGAAGTGGCACTATCATACCAAACATCCATTGGAGTTTTACCTCCAATCGTAGCAGTCGACAACCCTTTAATAAGATGACTCAAATATGTCAAAGGCTCAGTCCAGAAACTCTTCTACAAACCATTTCTTGACCACAAACATCGATCCTCCTCTGACAAGGCACGGTTCTCCAAATCTTCCATCCCATCTAGTTGCCCAAGATTTCCTTTCTAATGAAGTATCTCGAAATACCGTGAGCTTGCCTCAAATGTAGAAACATGTCCCTCTTGTACCTCCCACCAAAATCAGAATGAAGTACCTTCACCTTTCTGTCAATCTCACACTTCTTCAATCTATTGGAGACTACTAGGACTTTATCCAATCGGGATTTGGTTTCAACCCAAGTATACCTAGAACAGCCACCAACAAAGGAAACCAAATATTTATTACCTCCCATTGATACCTTCTTGGAATGTCCCCAAACATCCACATGAGCTCCATCTGAAAGACCCACCGTGTGGTGAATAGAGGTGCCAAACTTCACATTGGTCTTCTCGCTCATATCAAAATGTTCACTGGACTTCAAATTACAGGTCGATGCACCCTTTTCCAAATCAATACTGGAATGACCAAGCCTCAAATGCCACAGTCTAGTCGAATCAACAGAAGTTGCCAGCTCTCTACCTGTTACTGAACTTCCAATCAAATAGTACAAGTTATCCTCCTGACGCCCTTCATCACAATCAAAGAGTCTTCCACGATCTCGAGAACCATGTCCTCAATACGAACTCTAAAACCCTCTCCAACCAAAGCTCCAATCGAGATCAAGTTCTTCCTCAAAGAAGGAACATATCTTACACTATGTAACTCTCTAACTGTCCTGTCATACATCTTGATGCGAATTCTTCCTATCCCAAAGATCTAACATACACGGTTATCACCCATGTACACCACACCACTCTCCAGCTTCTCAAAACTGACAAACCATTCCCTTCTAGGGTACACATGATAGGTTGCACCACTATCCAACATCCACTCAGATTCCTTCAAATAGCAACCTGTGGGACTGATAGAAAGCGAATAAACAAATGAGTGAGAAATATTACCATCTGATATAATGATGTTTGCTTCTGATAATGGTTGCTTCCCTTTTGCCTTATGCTTATTCTTCATCCATTTGTCGAGCTTTGGATAATATTTCTTCCAATGACCAGTCTCCTTACACCAAGCACACTAATCTTTATCAACTGTAGGATGTCCTACTCTAGACTATAACTTCCAATTTTTTCGGTTTGGATTCTTCCCTCTTGCGATCAATGCCTCTGCTGTTGTGTCACTTGTAGACTCCTTATCTTTCTTTCGAAGTAGATGATTCACAAGTGCAGCGGTGACCTCACTATAAGAAAGGGATGCATTCCCATTAATAAGAGTAAGGACGAAGGTCTCATATTCCTCTTCAGGTGAGGAACTCAACAATAACAATGCATTGTCCTCATCTTCAATCATAATATCTATATTCGCCAAATCCGCAAGAAGCTTCGTGTAGTGGTTCATGTGATCACCAATGGAGGTTCCATTCTTCAATTGGAAGCGATAATGCCTCCTCTTCAAATACAAGCGATTTTTCACATGCACTCTTGGTTAAATACTTGCTCTCAAGGGTCTCCCAAATCTTCTTAGTTAAAGTCTCATTCATCACATCATACTTCAAATCTTGTGTTAGACACGACCTAATAACACCACACGTTGTCCGATTCATCTTCTTTCAAACCTTCTCTTTAATATCATCTGGCTTGCCATCTAATTCCAAAGTATCCTTCAAATTTTGCGCATTCAGCGTATCCAAAATCTCACATCTCCATAATCTAAAATTGTTCATGCCATTAAACTTCTCCACATCTATCTTCATAGAGTGGATATTCAAATTTTGAATGGTCTTCATGCTAAAAGCACCATCCTCAACACCTGAAGTACCTTCTTTCCCAGTCATCTTCCTCAACACACCAACAACCAATGCAGAACAAACTGAAGAATAGATCCAAAAACTAAAAAAGATAGAATTTTTACCAAAAATATCTCATCTTTATCTCCAAACGAAGCCCTAGACGAGCCTCCAAAATGATCTACTCCTCCAAATAGCCCAAGCTCTGATACCACTTGTTGTGCGCGGCGGAACAAACTCAAATACCGAGAGAGAAAGCCAAAAACAATCCAAAATAATGGCACAAACTCAAACAACCAACTTTAACGTGGTTCTGCAAATTGCCTACGTCCACGGGGCAAGAAGGGGATGTGTTTTCACTATAGAGAAAGAGAATATAAAATAGAGATTACAAGATCACTCAACTAACCTCTCAAACAAATCTCTCAAATCTCACAAACTAAACCCTCAAACAAATTGCTCAGGAAAAAAACTCTCTTTTCTGTGGTCAAAATCTCCTTCAAACTACCCAAAAGTGATCAATATGATCCAATAAACCCTAAACAAACCGTGTTCCTACTTATATAAACAGAAAACCCAAACAGAACCGAAAACCAAGCCCTGGCCCAAAACCGCATCGCGGTCGACCACTGAGCCAGTCGCGGTCGACCGTGGCCAATGACAAAGAACAAAAAATACACTACCGGGTATCGCGGTCGACCGTGAATCCACTTGCGGTCGAGCGTGAAAAGTCCAAAGATTTTTCCAGGCTATGTGCACGTTCGCGGTCGACCGTAGCGCTACTCGCGATCGACCGTGAAACATCCAAAATGTTTCTCTTCAATTTTCCTGAGCTTCGTCGCCTTCGCCTCCAATTCTACAGTAGGCAACTTCAGAGTAAACATTAATTGTTAACAGATTAAGTAGTAAATATCATTGTATATGCTAACTCATGTATTGAATCTCATTAGCAATCCAACAATGTTGACAATCATTGTTTCTAAGCATGAAGATTTTTTTATTTCATATATTAATGGGTATATTTTGGTCAAATTTTTATTTGATATGCTTTTTTTTTTTGAACTTCTTTTATACTAGCTAGAGAACAGGTATTATATTAAATTTCAAATCAGACAAAAGTTTTAAGACGCACAACAATTAGAGAAGTAGACAGGGGAGGATCTATATACAGTCTAGGGGGGGCCACGGCCCCCCCAAAATTTTGGGATCCGTCCCTGGTAGTTATCTTCATCCGTCCTTGTGACTCCTGGTAGTCAAGATGAATTAGAGCTAGAACTAACATGTGACGGGCTAGAACTAACATGTGGCAGGTTAGAATTAACATGAGACCCCAAGAGCCTAGAACTAAGATAAATTAGAGTTAGAACTAATATGGGGCGGGCTAGAACTAACATGAGGCGAGTTATAACTAACATGGGATCCCAAGAGCCTAGAACTAAGATGAATTAGAGCTAGAACTAAAGGTAGAACTAACATGGGACATGTTAGAACTAACATGAGGCGGGTTAGAACTAACATGAGAGCCCAAGAGCTTAGAACTAAGATGAATTAGAGCTAGAACTAACATGGGGCGGGTTAGAACTAACATGAAAGCTTAAGAGCTTAAAACTAAGATGAATTAGAGCTAGAACTAATATGAGGCGGGCTAGAACTAACATCGTGTAGGTTAGAACTAATATGAGAGCCCAAAAGCCTAGAACTAAGATGAATTTAAAGGGTCGGTTTTGCTCATTTTTTTTCTAAAGGGTCGGTTTTGCTTAATAAATTTAAAAAAAAGGCTTTTTTTTAAAAAATTTGTCCAAAATATAATAATGGCAGCTCCTAAGATCCCGTCGCCTGAATCCACTTCCACAATCAAAGATCTCACTGGTATCTATTCTTTTATTTGTTGACTAAAGTGGTCCATCTCATGTTTTAATATAATATCATCAAATTTTGCATTAAGAAAAATTTTCGTCTATATTTGGGTACGCGGCCCCCTCAGAACTGAAATCCTGGATCCGCCCCTGGAAGTAGAGAAACTTATTTCAGTCTAAAGGCTTTTGAATAGGAATCAACTATGAGTCATTCGAAGTCGATAAACAGGTATAGGCTTATAGCATGCTCAAATTTGGTAATACAGTGATAACTTGAGTTTGACTATTGTGAGCTCATCTTGACAAGCTCAAATTTGGTAACTTAGTTTAGCAAACTTCGGGTTCGCTTTAAGTTTAAATGTTTGATTGTCTGATAAATCTGCATCGAACTTCTGATCGAGTTAGTATTTGAAAAGTTATTTGTAAAGGCCATAAAAAAAAACTTGTTTTGTTTTGGAGAAAGGAAAACCAAAAGAATAGAGAAAGAGCACGTGGCAAAAAGGTGATAAGCAGTAGGTAGGAGACGTGAATCATGTGGAAAAAACCAAAGGAATAAGAAGTGAATATAACAAGCTCTAGTAGTGGCAGGTTGAGTGCAATATTATTTTTGCGTGTGGATCAAATGGTTAAAGGGACAGCTAATTAATAAAAGGAGAACAATTAACTTCTACTTTCACAGTCTAGTACCTGCCTCACTTGAAATTGCAATGTGAAGATAAGGAAGGAAAGCAATAAAGTTATATATCTTTTCATGATCGCTAATATATTATATGTGCATGTGAGAGCTAGATAGGAAATGAACATGCCCACGTGTCTTTTTTTCACGCATGTGTAACTTCTCCTTAATTAATGGTTTTGTCGGATTCCAAAATTTTTGTTCTGGAATTCTAACCAATTCATAATTAATTCTTGAGATCGAATGCTAAATTTGCAAAAAAAAAAAAAAAAATTCCTTGCTATTTCGGTTGAATTGAATGTGGAATCCACTTTTCTTCTAAACTTTTGACATAAGAATTTAATTACTGACATGACAAATTTAGCACTAAACCACCGAACATGTAATTTCTCAGGTCTAATTAAAAAAAGAAGTGCACACCGCATACTGTTCCCTCCGCCTTGAAAACTTAAACGCAAGGATTCGATCTCATGGAGCTAGCTTCTCCACCACTATTAAGCAGAAGAAGCAATCTGTGAGTAGGGAGGTGAGAGGCTCCAATTCTTGTGGGCCTTGAGCTTTCTCACATTATTCAAGGGCCCACATATATCATTCCTAATGAGAAGCTTCAAGATGATCACACGATCGAAGGATGTATAGGGTGCAACTGCAAATCATGATATAAATGAGGAGGGCTCTATAAAAGAGGGAGAGAGAGAGAGAGGGAGACGCTACAAAAGCTTAATTTGATCACTTCATAGAGAGAGCTAATGGGTGCCAGTGTATCTGGCACCCCAACTGCAGGTACAAATATTCAAAACTCTCTCCGTTTCCTTTTTTTTTTTTCCCTCCTCCTCCTCATTTCATTTAACACGACTAGCTTAATTAATTTGTCCAAAATTAATGCAGGCAATTCAATTCCATCTCTTTCTTCCATTCTGTCTTTCTTCTCGGGTTGGATCGATTTCAATGGCCACGCACAGGCACTAGTAGCATTATGGAGAGTAACAAGAGCCGTGGTGGTGGCTCCTCTGTTGAGGATTGCCATCCTCTTGTGCCTTGTCATGACTCTCATGATCTTATTGGAGAAGATTTGTTTTGGGATGGTGAGCCTCATTGTGAAGACCTTTCGGCTGAAGCCGGAGAAGAGATATCGGTGGGAGCCGATCAGGCCAGATGTAGAGCTAGGCACTCTGGCTTATCCCAAGGTCCTCATCCAGATACCCATGTTCAACGAGAAAGAGGTCAGCATTAATTAATTATTGCAAATTTCATTTCCTAATTTCTCAACATCGATCTCTAGCTATTAACTAACCGATCGAGAGTGACGAACATGATTGTTGTATGTATAAATTACAGGTGTACAAGCTGTCAATAGGGGCAGCGTGCATGATGGACTGGCCAACGGACAGGCTGATAATTCAAGTGTTGGATGACTCTACTGATGCTGCTTTGAGGGTATGTATGCATCCAAAAAGTCCACTCTCTCTTTACAACCACAAAGTTAATTTGTACCCTCTATGTATGTATTATATATTGCCAACCGTTCCCCTCAAATGATGAAAAAGAAAATACCCCCTCCCCCCCTCCACACACACACACACACACACACACACAAGAAGAGAAAAGAAAAGAAAAGAAAAGGTGGAGGAGGGTCACACCTGTAACGTGTCTGTGTGAAGAGAGCTAGGGGGATTTAATCATTAGATGGAGAAATGATGTCATGGGCATGCATGTGGGAAACAGCATCAGAAAAAGTCATATGCACCCTTTTGTTATTATCAGAGATTTAGATTCAAACCGAGACGTACCTGCGTGTTCGTGCTGCT
This sequence comes from Asparagus kiusianus, assembly GCA_022839385.1. Lineage (NCBI taxonomy): Eukaryota > Viridiplantae > Streptophyta > Magnoliopsida > Asparagales > Asparagaceae > Asparagus > Asparagus kiusianus. Next base: position 149,589 of record BQKN01065252.1, read on the forward strand.
GCCAGACTGGCAAGTGATGGAATGTAGCGCTAGCTACGCTCGCTCCTCATATATTGGTCCCTCGATCGACTTGTCCAATTCCTAGCTACGTACCTCATGTGTCTTTCGTGGCTACACTCACTCAAACAATAAAACGTGCAGTTCACAGCTATATTATTCATTAATTCACGTACGTCATATATATATATGCAAAACGCCAACTTTGACAGAATTACATTTTTTTCGTCTGTTGTTATACGTCGCGCTCCCCCCATGGCATTACGTTCCCCACTTTTTGTTTTCCTTGTTTTTTCTTCAACTGCACGCGAGTCAATGGTGAATTAAAGTTCGATGACCCCTCGCCTTTCTGAAATTATTCAGCGCTTGAATTAGTTGTATGTGCATCCGAACTGTAAGATAAATTAAGAATTGACAGATGACTACTCTCTATTTACAGTAAGATGATGAATGCTAGCTTTATCATGCGGACTTGTTATGAGCATCCTGGATTCATTAGTTCAAGTCAACGGATGGGTTTGATACATCGACTCATTAGAACAATATATGGCAAAATATACTGCTTTTCACTGATTCAGTTAATTAGTGCTAATCCTTTTCAGTCTTTTTGGATCCAAATAGATTAAGCCTAGTAAGTCCCTTGGCTAATTGTTAGCCCACGCATGATCGTCACTCATCTTCTTTCCCAGACAACTTCCACTAATCCGTTGTAATTAGGCTTTAGGGTGCACGAGTCCACTTTGTACAGAGTCAGCAAGTAGTTATTTCTTTTTTCTACTTAATTTTGAAAATAATACTTTGATAACACAAGAGGGACTTGCAAACTGTGGCAGAGCACATGCTTGCAGGGAATGTTACAGGTTTGTATTTGGGGCTGTGACCACCTTGTCACCTCATATAAAATAGTTTAGTACCATATTCTGTTCTTCATATTGTATGACAGTATCATTGAAGTCTATCAATTTAAGAAACTCAGGGTGTGTTTGGCACTTCACACTAATCCGGTTAAGGCCTTATCTGGATTAGGATTGAATCAAAGTAGGGGTGGTTCAAAAATAACCTAGATAAGAGCCTTTTTTTTCGAACTAAAAAACTAATTCAATCTTGTACAAGTTTTTGCCAAATACAATTTAAACTCTTATCCAAGTCAGTTAGTGTCATTCTCCAAGTTTGTGGGTGAGTCGCCAAGCAAGCCCTTATACTTTCCTCTCCATCATTATGTCTAGCAAAATTTATAAATGACATCCAGAGGCCATAAATACTCGTGGGCTGACTTCGTCCATATTCGATCAACAACGAGGCACCAATCTATACGTACATTATTTATTATGAACTATGAGCTACTGCTTATTATGTCAGTTTGTAAATAACTTGGTACAGCCACATCGAAAGTGGAGTCAAACACTCAGTGACAAGGATTAAAAATAATGGTGTCTCTACTTCTTTTACCGGGAAAGAGAATATCCAATTCCATAAGTTTGTGCCCATAATGGACATCAGCCAATCTATCTAAAACTAGTGTCAACTGTCAACTATATATTGTCTTTGGGAACATGTTAAGTTAAACAAAACCTGAGGGGTCAATTTCATAACATTATATGGTTTCCTATATATGTTCAGCATTCTGCATTCACTATTTTCATTCTAAAATTGAAGGAATCAGTGAATATGGAGTGCCACAAATGGAGGAGCCAAGGCATGAACATATACTATGTAGTTAGAGACAACAGGAGGGGATACAAAGCCGGAGCATTACACGATGGGATGAAGAAGGACTATGTGGACGAGTGTGATTATGTTGCCATGTTTGATGCCGACTTCCAACCTGATTCTGATTTTTTGTTGCGAACCGTTCCTTTCCTCGTCTACAACCCTAATATTGCTCTTGTTCAAGCACGTTGGAAGTTCGGTAAGTGTTTCATATGGCTCCTAACCCATCATATGATAACAACAACTATAAAGCTTTTATCTCAAATGTTTAGTGTCGGGTACATAAATTATATTCTTCTATTCCATTATGTTATGGGTCATCTTCTCCGTTAAGTTAGTCATAATCATATCTTCCCTAACTGTTTCCAATCAAGTCCTTTTAGGTCTACCTCTAGATCTCCTAGCCCCATTAACTTTTCTTAACCGGTGCACTAACAGGTCTCTGTTGTACATGACTAAACCGTTTTTATCTATTCTCTCTCATTTTGTCCTCAATAGGAACAACCTCTAATTTACTACAGATGCACTCATTTCTTATCCTATCTTTTAATGTCTACTGTTTGCGGTGAAAGTTGCTATCTTCATTGCTATCGAATCTATTACAACTTTAGTCATTACAATAAACTCGAATAAAATAAAAAGTTGATCTTTTTATAAGATCTTCTTACACAATGAAAATAAAACAAGTTTATAACTTTGTCAAACAAACGCAGGGAGATCGTTTATCGGTCTTCTGCTTGCGTGGGATCTTTGCCTGTGACGGGGATGATGATATCCGTGGACCACCGCCGATCAGATCTGGTTGCTGAAAAATTGGGCAGAGCTTCGTCGATCCGCGAGGAGATCTAGAAACTGAAGCGCCTATCTCGATAAAAGCGAGATATTTGCTCTTCTTAGGATTACCACAACGGGATAATCCTAAGGATCGGGTACGGGTGATGCAGATCTGACGAATCTCTCTCTCTCTTGCGTTGAAGAACTAGATCCGATCTCTCCTCCTCCTCTCTGGAATTTGTGTACTTTTAAGTCTTTAATCCGGCAGGGCTTCGCCGAGGCATCAAAACTTCAGATCTGAAAAATGAGGCCTAAGGCTTGTATTTATAGGCTTGAGGGGTTGCGGAGCGGTTAAAACCACTTAAAGGGCCCAAATCCGCCTTGGAGACACCCTGGGTGTCTCTCAAAATCCGAGACATCCTTGGGGTGTCTCCCAAAACCCGAGACACCCTTGGGGTGTCTCGGCCAAGTCGAGACACCCCAGGGGTGTCTCGGGTTTTGGGAGACACCCCGACCAGCATCGGAATCCTCCTCTCGACCTCTAATTAACGAATGGGTTCATGTCAAACGAACCCGCTCTACTCTCGAGGAGCGAATCCAGAAGCACCGCGCCTTGCTTGCGCATGCCCGGACCCTTGCGCGAAAAGCACATGAAATGCAAAAGGAAGAGGCGGTTAAGAGATCACCGAGATCTAAACAAGTCTGGATGCCAAAAGCCAAATCAGCGCCTAAGGCAAAAACAAACGGAACTGTCATTAAGCTTTTGTCAACTTCAGATCCCGAACCTCCGGTAAAGCCCTACTGTGGCGGAGATTTCCCCAAGTTCAGGATTCCTCGGAAGGATCACCTCGGTTCTCCACCCGAAGATCAAGGCAAGGCGCCTGTTAAGGAACGCTTGGGACCATTGAAGGAACCACGAGCAAACACCCACACTGGGGGTCGTACGCGACCTCCTAACAAAATGATTTCTGCAACGGCCCGCTTGGCGGTGCGCGCAGAAAATCAGGAGCCCGTTAAGGTTTCACCCTCACAAAGATGTGATTCCAAGCGTGTGACTCCTGTGGACGCCAACAAGGCGATGTTTACTCAGATGAAAACGCTTCAGACAGAAGAATGCGTTATACCTGAGAATTCATATAAACAGCCGATAGGTTGCTCTGACCGCAACGTCGATGAGTTGTACTATCGGGCTGGGGGTTCGAATAAATCTCGAAAGAGAAGTACCCGGGAAACGGACTTTCACTGTCCGTGTACCAAAATTATCAGGGCAGTATTATCAGCGTGTAGCTGCCCCAAGACCGCTCCACGGAGGGTCTCGATATTCGAGAGTATCTCCACTGAAGCATCAAAGCCCAAATCAAGACGTTTTCGCAAAAGACGATTGGTTGTTCGAGATGATGAATTCCCAGAAGTTACCATCAACATGGTCAATAAGGGAAAATCTCCGATTGTTTCAAGTGGTTCCAACCCGAATTTCTCTCCAGGAAGAAGAGTCAATTCGGGAATAACCCAACGAATATCTCAGCTTCAGCTAGAAGCCGTCGTATATAACGATTACCCGGAGATTTACGAAGGAATCCATTCCGATGACGAACTCTCGGATTCTTATTCCGCACTCGCCTCCGACGATACAACGTCTAGCATAGGACAAGCTCAGGAAGTGTTCATGATCAACACCGAGTAAATAACCAAAATCATTGAGGATGCTCTAGCCAAGCAGAAAGAAACATTCAAAATCGAAATGGAAATGACTATGCAGGAGATGAGACAAATGCATGACCAACAAATCCGAGCTTTGTCGAATCAGCTAGTTGAATCCAGCCGTCGCACACAGAACGCCGCAGTCGACAGCGATCCAGAAGTGGACGAAATCATCATGGCCGACGTACCTCCTAAAAATACTGGTTGTGGTTTAAATGCACACCCTACAGATAACAATACTGGGGGTGGTCCCACCAAACATAACAATGCTGGGGGTGGCCCTGTTATTCCTCTCGGAAATTGTCCAAAACAGGATATAGATGAGGACGAAAAAATGAAGGATCTCGAGAGCAAAATTAACGCTTTAATGTCTGCTCAAGAGGTAAAGAAGACCGGCATTCCGTGTCCTTACCCGAAAGAGTGGGACTCGATCCCGTATCCGGCGAAGTTCAACCTGATCAACTTCACGCCGTTCGACGGGAAGGGTTCCCCCACTCAGCATCTAATCTATTTTAAGTCCCACTTGGGGGTGATCTCTGGCAACGAGCCTCTGATGGTTCGGTCATTCGTTGGCACCCTTCGCGGGCCTGCTTTCGATTGGTACCGCCGTCTCAAGCCTGGAAGTATTAACAACTGGGACGATATGGAGAACTCATTCCTTGGTAACTTCTTTGATGACGACGACGAGATATCCCTCAGAACACTCTTCGATGAGAAACAAAAAGACGGAGAGTTGGTGGATACTTTCATCAAACGCTTCCGCAATCAGGCAATGAACTGCAAGGATCCCGTCACGGAGGAGTTCGTCTTACAGACCTGTCATAATAACTTGTCCATTAACATCTTGGACGTTATGGGAGTAGAGCCGCTCAATACCTGAAGAGAGTGTAGGCGTATAAAATTGCCTATAAGTCCCGCAACACAGCTCGACACGGGGATTCGACAAATCAACGAACTATCGAGTGACGAGGCGACGAGGTCAACAAAGTGCATGCGATCAATGAATTCATTCGCGTGCGGAATCAATCCAACGGTTCGGGGAGTCAACGAGTCGTCCAACCAAGAACGGACTCGGATGAATCACGATCGAATCAAGATCGGTTTCGTACTCGAACTCAGAAGCGGATTAACTGCCATATCTGGAATCAAGTCGACGAATCGTTTCCAGATCAATCAACCATACAACCGAATCACGGACACAAAGAACCGGAAACAACCGAACGATGACGAAACGGAACACACCCGGGGGGACTCGGCTTAAACCGAGCCACCCTCGGGTGGCTCGGCCAAGGCCGAGCCACCTCAGGGTGGCTCGGCATGAGCCGAGCCACCCCAAGGTGGCCGGTCACCCCCCCTCTCCCTTTTGTGTTCTGACACGTGCACGGGCACAGGTTCGAGTGGCTATAAATAGGAGAGGTGGTTCATTTGTTCAAGGGTTGGATTTTGGAGGAGGCGAAGCCCTGCTGGATTGAAGACTCAGATCTAAAAAAGATCTCAACTTTGAAGGCTTGAAGGCTTGGACTTCCGGATCCGGTGCTCGGCGATCGTCAACGTCAAATAAGGCAGGAGTTCGAGAGGATCGGATCTGAGATCTACACGATCACACTCCGGATCTAAGCTTGGTTCTTAGATCCCGAGCATCGAGCGGTTGTTTCCTTGGTGAAACAATCCCTCCCGGCTATTATTCCCTTGGTGGAATAGTACCCGTCATATCGTGTAGATCCGACCGGATAGAGATCACGCGGTGGTCCACGGATTAACCCCGGCGCAGGCAAAGAACCCACAAAGCGAGTGACCGCATAACAGGAGCTCGTGATTCGTTCGGTAAACAAGGATAAAATTTGTAATCTTTCTTTTTCTTATCTTTGATTTTCATTGTAACCGGATCTTATAAAAAGACCGGATCTTTGTAACCGATAAACAGTTATTAAAGTGTACAATGATATCAACAATGAAGAAAGACACGATTTTTCCCGCGAACAGAGAGTTGAAGGTGCGCGGAGAACAGGCCGAACGCTTCCTCAGAAGGAGGAAGGTCGAAAGAAACCAACCGATGGTTAACCCTCTGAATTCGAGTCTCGTGTCCCATGATGAAGGGAAGGCACCTACAACAGTTGTTGACGTTAATCAAACGTCACAACAACAGCTCCGAAGACAGCAGAAACTTCGGATCAGAGGCTCCAAAAAGAGTACTCATTTAAAGATGAAGACGTTCCAGTCATTTTCGAGACCCTTCTCGAAAACAACAAGATCAAGCTACCACCCATAACGAATCAGGAGGAAGCTGACAATACTGCAGATCCGAAGTACTACGCGTACTACAGGAGGATCCTTCATCCCACTAAGGCTTGTTTTACTTTAAAGAATAGCATCCAGACCTTGGTTGAAGCCGGCGTCATAACGCTAGGATAAGCCAAATGAGAATGGCAACACTCCGAAGAGTATACGAGTATAAACTGCTTCTCAGCACTCCGACAAGTATACGAGTATAAACTGCTTCTTAATACTCTAATAGGTATATGAGTCTAAACTGTTTCCTACCGTTGATGCGAAGTTCCTGGAGAATGTTACGCTAATATTCTTAAGGATAACCCGGTCATGTAACGGAGTACAAAGTCAGACCCAGGTCCAAGAAGGAAGCTGGGGGTGGATGATTCGTGTAATGGGAAGCTCCCGGAAGAATACTATATGTAATTTTCTTAGGGATAACCCGATCATTACGAACAAAGTAATAAACACTAAACCCTCACTGTGATTTGTATGAGTCAACCCTTCCGTTGTGATTTGTACTCCCCCTCTCACTGTTTACCTGGTCAAACCTTCCTATAGTTAGGGCCACAATCAAAGTCCCCTCTCGATTCCTTCCATGAACGAGAGGTTCATTTTTAAATTGAACGATCAAGCCTATAAAAGGTAAGATCGTCTCAAAAACCCCACTTCCACTGCTTCCTTGGTCAAACCTATAAAAGTTAGGGCCAAAGCCAGAATCCACTCTCGATTCCTTCCATGAACGAGAGGTTCACTTTCAAATCGAGTGATCAAACCTTCCTACAGTTAGGATCATCTCAAACCCCCGTTTGGTCAAACCTTCCTACAGTTAGGACCAAAACCACAATTCACTCTCGATAAACGAGAAATTTATCTTTAGTTCGGTAATCAAACCTTCCGACAGTTAGGGTTATCCGAATCTTTTCGATTCTCGGAGTGGAAATCCCACTCCTAGTTTCACCTTTCTGGATTCTGGGGGTGGAGATCCCACCTCGAGTCTCCTTTCCAACTAGAGATAGAATATTAAATTCTTCCTCTTCGGTGCCGGGAGATAGAATATAAAATTCTTTCTCTTCTATTTTTTCAGTCCGTCTTTACCCTGAGAAAAGACACAATTCCCCAACTTCCAATCCGTGCACTTTGTGCACGGGGAATTTTATCTCAACTCCTAAATAGAGATAAGCCTACGCCTAACATGCGTTGCCGGTTTAGTCTTTCACCGATTGAAAAAAGACACCAGAATCCAGTCTGGGGAATTTTATCCCGAAGCCTAAGCAGGGATAAGCCAACGCCTAACACGCGTTACCGGTTTAGTCTTTCACCGATTGAAAAAGATACCAGAGTATAATTCTGGGGACTTTCATCCCAAATCCTAAGTAGGGATGAGTCAACGCCTAATACGCGTTGCCGGATGCCATGTTCCCGTAAGAAATGGCGAAGTCTATGTATTTAAAATCATAGCATTAAGTCTAAGAGAAACAATTCTCTTAGCACAACGTTACATGTGAAACGGGTTTTAGTAATTCACATGCTAGCCCGATTCAAACGGTAATCGGTAAAGGCACGTCAAACCCGTTGATGGCTGGGGGTTTGCCAAAAATCCCAAAGTCTATGTCTAACACGCATTGCCGGTTAGTCTTTGACCGTAAAAAGGACAAAAGACCACATATTCAACATTATGGCAGGTTGTTATTAATAACACCATAATCCGTGCCTCACACGCACGGGGAATTTTATCCCGAAGCCTAAGCAGGGATAAGTCAATGCCTAACACGCGTTACCGGTTTAGTCTTTTACCGATTGAAGAAGACACCAGAATCCGAGTCTGGGGATTTTTATCCTGAATCCTAAGTAAGGATAAGTCAGTGTCTAATACGCGTTGCCGGGTAGTCTATTCCCGTGAGAAAGACGAAGTCTACGTATTCAATGTCGTAGCACTAAAAGAGTTAACTCTTTTAGCACAACGTTATGTGCAGAACGGATCTAAACAATCTGCATGCTAGCCCGACTCAAACGGTAGTCGGTAAAGGCTCATCAAACCCGTTGATGGCTGAGAATTTGCCAAAAATTCTATAAGTACGAGTCATTGATGCATCAGCTCTGTTAGTTGGTCTCGTGACTCGATTATCCAACAACATTAAAATAAGATCCACAAATACAGATGAATCAGCTTTAACAGTTGGTCCTGTAGCCCCGACATTTGAGACCGCTATGCTCCAATACCTTAAGAGCTTAAACTGTGTATACTCCAGTAAACGTACGAGTATAAACTGTGTCAACGTACGACGTTCGAAACCCTAGGGTCAACGCCGGTCAACGCGTAACCCTAGGTCAACGCCAATCAACGCGTTGCGACAAAAAGTCAACATTTAACGTTCGAAACCCTAGGGTCAACGCCGGTCAACGCGTAACCCTAGGTCAACACCATTCAACGCGTTGTGACAAAAAGTCAATATTCAACATTCGAAACCCTAGGGTCAACGCCGGTCAACGCGTAACCCTAGGTCAACGCTATTCAACGCGTTGCGACCGAAAAGTCAACGTTCGACGTTCGAAACCCTAGGGTCAACGCCGATCAATGCGTAACCCTAGGTCAACGCCAATCAACGCGTTGCAACAAAAAGTCAACATTTAACGTTCGAAACCCTAGGGTCAACGCCGGTCAACGCGTAACCCTAGGTCAACGCCATTCAACGCGTTGCGACAAAAAGTCAATATTCAACATTCGAAACCCTAGGGTCAACGTCGGTCAACGCGTAACCCTAGGTCAACGCCATTCAACGCGTTACGACCGAAAAGTCAACGTTCGACGTTCGAAACCCTAGGGTCAACGCTGATCAATGCGTAACCCTAGGTCAACGCCAGTCAACGCGTTACGACAAAAAGTCAACATATGGTGATCTGAAACCCTAAGTCAGCACAATGTCACAGAGATAGTCAGTTCAAAGTCAACTCAATGACACGAGCCAAACTCAACTCACTGGTGGTAGACTCGAGACTCCGACGACGGCCAGGCGATAAACGCAGCGCCGGAAGAACTTCGGCTATTCGTCAAAGCAATGAATAGACCGTAAATCGAAGGAGCCAAGAGTTGAAGCTAACTACAGGTTCTTTACGCTGACTAAAGGCTGGATCAATCACATCCAAAGTATTCCAGCCTCTTCTATAAAAGAAACGAGTCTGGAACGCTTTGGAGGGGGTATCTGTAGGCATCGAAAATTGCCTATAGGACTCCACGAACAGCTCAGTGTTAAGGAACGACAATGAACATCACTATCTGGTTCACAGGAGTTCGATTGACATCGGTGAACGCTTGAAGTGAATCGACGAACTACGTGAGCTGACAGAATTTCGGAATAACGAAGGCACGGGCTAATCGAGAGCCCCGCGATGTTTACAAAAGAAACAACGCCCTTTGTGTCTCGTTCATTCTACAGATAATCCAACCATTGGAGCTGATAGAACTTTTCATCAGACTTCCAACGTATTTGGAATCACTCAAATCCGAGTTCAGACGAAGAAGTTACAGCGAAAACGGTCACACGGGCATTGAAAAAACGTCTCAAAGCTGAACTGAGGCACCTACGGTGTCTCGGCCAAGCCGAGACACCCCAAGGGTGTCTCGGCCAAGCCAAGACACCCTAGGGATGTCTCGGCCAAGTCCAGACACCCCAGGAGTGTCTCGGCTAAGCCGAGACACCCTAGGGTGTCTCGGCTTGGCCGAGACATCCCTAGGGTGTCTTGGGTTTTGGGAGACACCCCAAGGGTGTCTCGGATTTTGAGAGACACCCCAGGGTGTCTCCAAGGCGGATTTGGGCCCTTTAAGTGGTTTTAACCGCTCCGTAACCCCTCAAGCCTATAAATACAAGCCTTAGGCCTCATTTTTTCAGATCTGAAGTTTTGGTGCCTCGGCGAAGCCCTGCCGGATTGAAGACTTAAAAGTACACAAATTTCAGAGAGGATGAGGAGAGATTGGATCTAGTTCTTCAACGCAAGAGAGAGAGATTCGTCAGATCTGCATCACCCGTACCCGATCCTTAGGATTATCCCGTTGTGGTAATCCTAAGAAGAGCAAATATCTCGCTTTTATCGAGATAAGCGCTTCAGTTTCTAGATCTCCTCGCGGATCGACGAAGCTCTGCCCAATTTTTCAACAACCAGATCTGATCGGCGGTGGTCCACGGATATCATCGTTCCCGTCACAGGCAAAGATCACACGCAAGCAGAAGACCGATAAACGATCTCCCTGCGTTTGTTTGACAAAGTTGTAAACTTGTTTTATTTTCATTGTATAAGAAGATCTTATAAAAAGATCAACTTTTTATTTTTTTTGAGTTTATTGTAACGACTAAAGTTGTAATAGATTCGATAGCAATGAAGATAGAAACTTTCACCGCAAACATCTACCCATAATATCATCGCGACATTCATATTTCTGCTACACTTATTTTTTGCACATGTTATTTTTTAATTGCTCAACACTCGAACCTATAAAGCATAGTTGGTCTTTTAACCATCCTATAGAATTTTTTCCTTTAGTTTTATTGGTATTTTGCAATCAAAAAGACTCCCGATGCACTCCTTCATTTCAACCCACCTGATTTGATTCGATGTGCAACATCATCATCTATCTTACCATCATGCCTAATGATTGATCCTATATAACGAAAATAATTATTTTTAAGTATTTTTTAACCATCAATGTGCACTATAGGCTCTTTTCTTTTCTTAGTTTTACTAAAACTTCACTCCATATATTTTATTTTTGTTCTACTAATTCTAAAACCTTTAGATTCAAGAGTTTGTCTCTATCTTTCTACTTTAAAAAGTATACATCTTTTAGTTTTATCAAATAATAATATATCATCGATAAATAACATACATCATGAAATTTCATCCTGAATGTACTAGTATGTGTTGGATTTAAATCTAATTAATCTATTTGTGGGCACATATGTTACATCAGTGTGTGTTGCTATCTTTGCAGATGAGCCGTATAAAATAATCAATCAGATAATTGGGTCAATGGATATTTAAATATGTCACGGGCTAATTGTGCAGATACCAGATTATAATTTTAATTAATGAGGGGCTAAATTAGAAAACTACAAGTCTATATATAAGGGTTATGATCCCTAATCGAGAATATTCTATATTCTCTTGTCCCCATCTAAAGAGATTCTTAAGGAGAGACCCTCAAGATTAAAAGATCATCGAAACCCTAATTCAAATCCATACAATGAATTCAGGTATAGTTTTCGCTCTTATTCTTATGATTCTTCTCTTTGAATTAATCACGGTTAAATAGTTCAATAGTATGTTGATCCATAACCAATGCAAAAAGATAAGGGCTTAAGACTTGTAAGCGTAAAAAATTACCTATAGGTTTCCACACACAGCTCAAAATAAAGAGAAGGTGAAACGTTATTATTCGAGTCAAAAGAGGATTATCTATTACCATGGAGAAGCAAACAAACGCATGAAGCGAGTCGACGAAGTGCACAAGTCAAAGAAACATCAAAACATGCACAAAACGACCGAACAAGACCAAAATCGGGAAATCAGAAAGACCTAGCCACCTCGACGTGACCTGCATTCATGCTAGCCACCTCGACATGACCCGCACTCATGCAAGCTACCTCGACGTGACACGCACTCATGCTAGCCACCTCGACGTGACCCGCACTCATGCTAGCCACCTCAAGGTGACGCACACTCATGCTAGCCACCTCGACGTGACCCACATTCATGCTAGCCACTTCAAGGTGATTCACACTCATGCTAATCGACGTGACCCGCATTCATGCTAGCCACTTCAAGGTGACTCACATTCATGATAGCCACTTTGAGACGAAGCTAGCATGATAAACATCATCACCTGAGTCAAACGAGATTATTCGGTACCGTAAAAGAGCTAACGAGTGCACGAAGTAAGTCAACAAAGCGTACGAGTCAACAAAACGAAGAAATGCACAAAGCGACAGAACAAGACCAAACCAGAAAGTCCGAAGAAGCCCATGGCAGCCGAGTCACATCAAAACGACTCAGCCAAGGCCAAGTGGCCCGACCAAGGCTAAGCCACCATAGGGTGGCTCGCACATTGTCGAGTCACCATAAGGTGGCTCGCGCCCAGAAATACCGAAAATGTGTATTTTGATGTTTTCTCGGGATTTGTTCGTTCTAGAGCCTCCCAACTACTTGGATATCATCCCTAAACATAGTTAGACCATTATTAACTAAAGATGAGATCAAATCACTTATTCTTATCCAAAAACACCGCAACTGAAACCTATAAATACAAGCCTAGGGTCCTATACGCAGAGGATCTAAAATTTAGGTAAGGTATTGTCTCTGTGAAGAGCTAACCACGAATTTCAAAGGAGGGCTAGCAGATCTTGGCAAACTCTAGCATAAAGAGGGAGCTATTCGAAAGATCTGAGGCCCGTTTCATCATTCCTTGAGATCAGACTTTGCTTTGATCTTGAGAATAGTAGTAATCTCACTTTGTTGATATTATTTACTTCTGTGATTGTTTCTTTTGTGAAGAAAGAGCATCGAAATTTTGTTCTGTCAACCGGATCTGATCCGCGGTGGTCCACGGACTAACGCGTCCCCGACACAGGCAAAGATCATACGTTAGCAGCGGGTGATAAATGTCCTCTGCGTATGTTTGAAGAGAGTTATAATTTTTATTTTATTTATGTAAGTGAGTAGTCTTATAAAAAGATTAACTCTTTTGAATTCAGTATAATCAATAAACGTAATGGATTTGACAAATAAACCAACTTTCGACGCAAACAAGACTGACCCTTAATGTAAACCTATGGTAATATGAAATGACTTAGTCTCTCCTTCATTAGTTCGTACTCTAATTGTTTCTCTATCGTAAATATCTTTAATCATATCAATAATATAAACTAGATATATATATATTTCTTTTCTAAAATCCACCATATTATCTCTCTATCCACTCTATCATAAGCTTTTTCTAGATCAATGAAAATCATATGTAGATTCTTTCTCTTCTCTCTATATCTCTCCATCAATCATTTTAAAATATGTAAAGGTTTTATAATTGACCTCCCGAACATAAAACCAAATTGATTTTCAGATATACTTGTCTCCTTTTTTAGTTTTTGCTCAATTACCCTCTCCTAAAGTTTTATAGCATAACTCATAATTAAGTTTAATGTCATGATAATTTGAACAATTTTGTATGTCTCCTTTATTCTTATATATCGGTATCAAAGTACTAATTCTTCACTCATCAAACATTCTCTTTATCTCAATAATCTTATTAAATAATTTAGTTAACCATCCTAAGCCTGTATCTCCAAATCATCTCCAAACTTTAATATGAACACTGTCTGGGTCCTATGACTCTTTCATTTTTTTATTTTCTTTAATTAATTAGAGTGTAGGCTGTCTAAAAAAATCACAATGGATAGCTGATCCCTGTCAAGCTTTGACAATGGAAGTCACAATCAGACGACTTTCTAATCACTGCATTCACCACTCCACAATCGCCACGAACACGACTTCATTTCTGAGATGATTGATCTTGATGGCTGCGACAACAGCATGACTAATATTATATTGGTAACTATTAGAGATGCTGATGAGCAGTGTAATGATTTTAGAAATAAAAGGTTGGACTTAGTTGGTGAATTACTTGGTAGAGAGCTGTAGGCAAATATTCGTCTAAAAGACACTATGGATGTTGATTCCCGACTAGCTCTCACGACGAAAGCTACAATCAAATAGCTTTCGCGCCGACAATCGAAAGCTGCAAGTAGAAGACTTTTCACACAGATCGAGAAGAGTTACAATTCGACGACGCTTCCGACAGCTGATGAAAACTCTATTCAGTGGCCTTCACAACCGATGGTGAGAGTTACAATCTGACGACTCTCATATCTCATAACAGTCAAAGATCAGTAAACAACAGCTTTTGCAATGTCATAATAGAAGAGGTTACAAGTCAACAACCTCTATCAAATGCAGAAGTTCACTTCTGCATTTCTCAAATTCGAAACGCACAAGAACTGTGCGTTCCCCAACAGACAGTCAACTCTGCGACGCGGAGTTAAAAGCACCAAAACGCACACATAACGTGCGTTCTTCAACAGACTCAATTATGAGTCCCAAACTCTTGACACAGAGTTGACTTCAACGCACAAGTGACCTATGCGTCTCCAAAGCCCAGAATGCATGAGGCCTGTGCGTTTCCAACCTTTGACAAAGGTTTAACTCTGCGTCTCAAGCCTTAGACGCAAAGTTAAGGTCCATAACGCCAAATCAGGCGTTTGACTTGTTCAAATACAAGCTGAACGGCCTCAAAACCGTTATCCCATGTTCTGAGGGATTTTCGCTCACTTAGGAGCAGATTTAGGGGTTGGTTACACCCCTAATCCTCATATAAATAACCGATTTACTCAACTGAGTAAAGGGTTGGGTCGTGATTGGTGGGTTGATCGGCTTCAACAACAAAACCGCAAAGGGTGGAAGGAGCTGGCATCAAAACCGTGGGAGGTCAACAATTCTCAACAGTTCAACAACACGGAGAAGGAAATCTTTTGAAGATTATCAAATCTTAGAGAATCCCTTCATCGGTGGAGAATCAGCTTGGCTATTAACCGAATTTTTGGTTCTAACAACTCTGTTACAGAGTTCCAACTCACTCTGAGTTCTGAAACTCATTTAAGAGTTCGTAATTAAGCTTGCCACGCAAGTTAATCATTTCAAACCAATTATTCGGTTCTCAACAACTCTCTTTAGAGTTCTCAACTCATTACGAGTTCTTTACACTCATCGAGAGTTCTACACCGAATTCATCGCACAAATCAATCGTTCCAGTGAGATAGTACGGTCGGATCGTCAACGGAGAGCAAGTTCGACGCGATCAATCGAAGGAAGCACTCCATCGCTACCAAGAAGAACCCGGTCTTAAACAAAGAGGAGAATCAAATTCTTTCTCCTCTCTTTTGTAATCGGAATCCAAATTGTAATTGATTTTGAGAGAATACAAGTCAAATTTTCTTTCATTGTCTTTTTACTGCAAATTTCCAACAAACATAGAGCATATTTAACTTTGCTAATCCTAATTTTTAGACAATATATATAGTTCCTATCATTCATTATATGGTCAAATTCTCTATTTTGCTTACTTGTTTAGTTGTCATTAAACAATTGATGAAAGTAACTCCTTCACATCTCTTGTATTTCCCCGTTGGTCACTAGATCGAACTCTTTGATCTTCGCTTTTAATACATCTAACATTACCCAAATCTCCACTCTTCCTTTCTCTAATATTAGTGAACTTATATATATCTTTGTTTCCCTCCTTAGATTCTAACTTCTTATAGAAGTTTTCATAAGCCTTGTATTTATTCACACTAACCGCTCTTTTTACTTTCTTCCTTGAATCTATTATCACTAACCCATCGTATGACTGCAAACTTAAAGTTTATTTATAACATTTGTCACTCTTTTCGTATGTAGTGAATGCTAATGAGTGCCTGATAACAAGAATTCAGGAGATGTCACTGGATTACCACTTCAAGGTGGAGCAAGAAGCAGGGTCATCTACTTTTGCCTTTTTCGGTTTCAATGGTAAATCTTTAGCACTCACGCATGCATCTAAAGTTTTTGTGGTGGTTATCTCGCAAAAGTAACTTTTAGTTGTGCTCTGTTATAAAAGGAACAATCTTTTTGTAGGGACTGCTGGAGTATGGCGGATATCGGCAATACATGATGCCGGAGGATGGAATGATCGAACAACGGTGGAAGACATGGACTTGTCCGTTCGTGCTGGTCTTGCAGGATGGAAATTTGTTTATGTCGGTAATATCAAAGTATGCTTCCTACTTTTTTCACAGCATGCATGAAACATTTCCTCGATCTCCTAGGAATTAAATGGCATGTGTTCCAGCTTGTAGTGTAGGCTGTAGCACGCACATGCTATCATATATATATATATAACATTTTTGAAGAAAAAAAAGAGACCATGCATGAAGTTTATTATTCATGCTACATCCTTGTTGATGTTGTATTTTTTACTCTGAATTTTGTGAAGAAAGGGAGAAATTCAC
>BQKN01065252.1:176129-190188 GCA_022839385.1 Asparagus kiusianus
ATTCATTTCTCTCTATCTCTCTCCTCTCTTATAGAGTGCCCATGGGCACTCTATAGAAAAACCGAAGGTCAAAATATCTCTCATCTCTCGGGATTAATGCCTGTTTTACTGTCTCTTTACTTACATTAGCACTCCCCTCCACGTTTTAATTTGTTTTCTTTTCTACAAATTGACAGATTTACTGGCATTAACTCCTCCAACTCCAAGCACGATAAGAAATTACATCTTTAACGAAGGGGTTTCCCTTCATTAAAGAGCTGAAAACATTCGTTATTGTATGCTAACGACGGGGAAAAATCCCTTCGTCACCCGTCGTTGAAGTCATCCTCTCTAAAGGGTCACGAAGAGATATACTACCCGTTGTTATAGAGTCTATAATGACGGAACATATTACCGTCGTTAATATTTATGACGGTAATTATCACCGTCGACGTCTTTACTATCAGTGACGGGGATATTTTCCTGTCGTTACTATCAGTAACGGGGATCTTTTTCCATCGTTACCATCAGTGACGGGATATTTTTTCGTCGTTATCATTAGTTACGGGGATATTTTTCCGTCGTTACCATTAGTTACGGGGATATTTTTTTGTCGTTATCATTAGTTACGGGGATATTTTTCCGTCGTTACAATTAGTTACGGGGATATTTTTCCGTCGTTGAAGACTAAGTAATGACGGTTGGATACCGTCGTAAAAATCCTCATAATGGGTAATTAGTAACCCATTAACGACGGTGCTTTCCCTTCGTTGATGAACAAAATACGGTTTATATATAAAACCGTCATTGTAGACTATAAATTTCTAATATACATTAATAATAATTTTTTCATTCATAGGACTGAGGAGTCGTGACGCCTTAGGCCCGTCCTGAGGTGGCACCAGGGTCTTGTGACCGACTGAGGAGTCGTTTTGCCTTGGTTTTACCTAGATTAGGTACCAATGTCTTTATTCCGACTGAGAAGTCGTTGTGCCTTGGTTTTATCCAAATTAGGTGCCAAGGACTTACATTTCCCCTAGGGCCGAGAGTCGACTGTGGGAGTTGGCAGAAGAAAAAGGGTTATGCCTTGGTTTTATCCTGAAAATGTATCAATGACTTTTATCGACTTAGCCGAGTGCCCAGCTGACTGAGTCTTTGATGTCTTTCTTTTCATTTTTGATATTTTCATTGATTGTTGGAATTTATACATGATAGAGTACAACTCATCTTCACTTTTATTCCGTCGGATGATGCCGACTCCATGTTTCTTATCCGTGTGCATCTTGGAGACGGCTTTTGGCTAGGGAAAAAGTCACCGAGACGGAGCTTCCTTGGCTGTTTCTTTTCGCCTGCGAACATTCCTGCCTTGATGAAAGCGAGCTATTGCTTCATTGGTTATCTTTGTTGCCAAGCTGAGGAGCGCCCGGAATCGGGGATTGATCTTCCTCCCGAGAGTGGGCTGTTTGGCTTTGGGCGTCGCTGAGTTGTTGGCATATTTTTCATCCCATCAGCCAAGGACCTGCTTGGAGTTTCTGCTGAGATCCTTATAGGTCAACGGTGGACATGGTGAATTTGAACCGATATATCTTTCTTATCCACTGTTGGTTGCATTGTATGGCCAGCGCCCTGTTGATCGAGCTTTTGGAGGATAGTGCTCAACAGGAGGAGGCCCAGACAACTCTTGTGATGAGGGCTTCTTGTTGGAGAGAACCCCACATGTCGACGCTTTGTTCCCTGGAATTTGATGGGATCATATTTTTCCTCTTGAGGTTTCCAGGGATAGCGACGGTTGGACCATCCTATAAATGGGGGAGACTTCTTTTGTTAGGGGGATGCGAGTCGCGTGTTTTGACCACCAGTTCTTACTTTGTCTTTAGGTGGTTCGAACAGTGGGTGGGGGCCAGATTTGTTAATCTTCATGAGAAGACCAGATGGATAGCCCTTGAGTTTTACCCGCAACCCCTCTCTTGGTGAGGAAGGACTCTCCTTTGAAGATGGTGGTGGTCCGAGGAGCCTACAACAGACTTGATCGCTGCTCCTTATTCGGGGGAGCCATTGCCGATAGAAGCTTGAGCGATACTGGATCTGATTATTATCCCTGGGGGTTCTGTTTGCGATCTAACCACATGCCTCTTGGCTGTCCAGATGGCGAGGTTTTTCATCTGTGGCGACGATTAGAAGCTCGTGCTTTATTCTCAAGCCAGACAAGCACCATAGTGGTGTGTCTTTTCTTAGAAGGGCTTTCGGGGTTCCACTTAGCAAATACCCCCTAGAAGCTGGAGCCTCCAAGGGTTACACCCACATTGGCTCCTCATAGCCATAGGCTAATCCTCCTTAGCTTGAATGATTCGATTCCAGACTTTGTTTAGCTTGAACGGTGTAATTCCGATGCTCTTCAAGAATGAACAATATAACAGCACCGCCCCAGCGCCGTCATCGCCCCTGTGCCGTTGTTGTCGAGACCTCTTCGCCATCATCGAGACCTCTTCCTCTATCGTGGCGGTTCGACGGTAACACCCGCACTCAAATTTGGTTTTGGCATTACTGTTTGATTTCAGTAGAGACCCTATAGTTTTCTCTACTTTGCACTTAAGTACTGCTGGTAACACAGCCAGAAATACTATTTGAAAAAAAAATACAGGAAGGGGAAAAATACTATCTGAAATACTTAATGGTATTTAACTGTAAATATTTAAAACTTTGGGATTTTAAATACTTAATGATATTTAATTGTAAAATGTTTACTTTGGGATATTTAAGATCTAATTTTATAAAATTTACGTTGATTAATTTTATATTTTAAAACGTTACAGTTAAATCCAAAAGTTTTAATTGCACCCATTGTGAACATGGCGTGGGGGCCACCACGCTTGTGGACGTGTGAAGAGATCACGTTGAAGCGGTGCAAGTGTGAAAGGATGTGACGTGAGGAGATAAGGACATGTGCAGTTTTCGATTTTCTCCCGAATGATTTTTTTTGATACTGCAGCTATATATAGCTCTTCAATCACTTCCTAGGTTTGGGCTTGAAAAAATAAAATGCGCAGAAGAGAAAATTTGCGGAGGCATGCAAAGGGTTTTATTTTCTTCGACAGAGTTGATTTTTTTTTTTTTTGCTGCGGGAGAAAAACGCAGAAGTTAGGGGAGATTTTGAGTAGTCCTTTTTAAGGTGAGCATCCTTTTGAGAGAGAGATTGTGAGGGATTTGAGAGTTAGTTTGAGGGTTAATTTGTGTGGTTGTAATCTCTATTTGTACTCTCCCTCTTTATTAGTGAGATCTATCCACTCCTTGTCCTGTGGACGTAGGTAATTTGTCGAACCACGTAAAACTTGTGTGATTTGCTGTTTGTGGCCATTGTAATAGTTTATTAGGTTCCCTCGACAGGTCAGTCATAGAACTGATGAGAGGAAGAGCTGATATCTTACTTTGTTGAGATATTCACTTCATATTCTTATTTCCTTGGTGAGATGAGAATTCTTATTACGACCATTCTCTCTTATTATGCACCAGAAACTCTGCCAAAATTTTCGATGTGCACAACAAGTGGTATCAAAGCTCCAAATTCTAGATCTAGAGTTTTTTCTTAGTTAGAGGAGTAGATCACTCTGAAAAGCTCGTCTAGGGTTTTGTTTGGTGATAAAGGTAGGATCTTTTGGTAAAAACTCTATCTTTTCAATTTTGAATCTATTCTTCGTTCGTTGGTGCGTTGAGTAAGATGTCGGGGAAAAAGCTGCTTCGGGTGTCGAGGGTGGTGCTTCTGACGCGAAGACCATCCAGAGTTTGAATATCCATTCTATGAAGATAGACGTGGAGAAGTTTAATGGCACAAACAACTTTGGATTATGGAGATGCGAGATTTTAGAAGTACTGAACGCGCAGAATTTGGAGGATACCTTGGAGTTAGATGGCAAGCCACATGATATTAAAGAGAAGGTTTGGAAGAAGATGAATCAAACGATATATGGTGTGATTAGGTCTTGTTTGACTCAAGATCTAAAATATGATGTGATGAATGAGACTTTTGCGAAGAAGATTTGGGAGATTCTCAAAAACAAATATCTGACAAAGAGTGTTGAGAACCGCTTACATTTGAAGATGAGACTTTATCATTTCCAGATGAAGAAGGAAACCTCAATTAGTGATCACATGAACACCTACACAAAGCTTCTTGCGGATTTAGCGAATGTGGATGTCATGATTGAAGATGAGGACAAGGCGTTGCTATTATTGAGTTCCTTGCCCGATAAGAAATATGAGACCTTCGTTCTTACTCTTATTAATAGGAAGGCATCTCTTTCGTATAGTGAGATGACTGCTGCACTTTTGAATTATCAGCTTTGAAAGAAGGATAATGAGGCTTCAGTTGAGCCGGTAGCAGAGGTGTTGGCCGCAAGAGGGAAGGATCCAAACCGAAAGAATTGAAAGTCACATCTAGAGTAGGATATCCTGTAATTAGAAAAGATCAGCGTGCTTGGTGCAAGGAGACTGATCATTGGAAGAAAGACTGCCTAAAGCTTGACGAATGGATGAAGAATAAACAGAAGAGAAAAGGAAAGCAACCATTATTCTGGGGAAAAAAGCAGAGTCTTAACATGTTCAAATCATTTCAACTCGCAAAAGCAAATGATAGGAGAAATCACTCTCATTCAAAAAGGAGTCTTGTACATATATTTTTTACAAAAAAGGGACCCGACAGGGCTTGCAAAAAAAAAGAAAAGAAGGAAAAAAAAGAAAGAGAAAGGGGGAGGGAGAATGACATCTATTCCTAAGGCTCTGGGTCATCACCCTCAGAATCCCTCTTTCATTTTCTTCAGAGATCGTCTGGAAGAACTCGGCTCCTCCGAGTCGGCACCTCTTCTACAGACCTCCATTGGTGGGGGAAGGACTATCGCTTCGGAGCTGGAGGAGGACGAGGAGGACCCTCCCATCTCTAAGAATTCTTCTCTGTCTAATGCTCTGGACTCTTGAAGACCGAGAAGACCCTGAAGCTTCTCGAGATCTTTGGCCTCAGAGTCACTAAGAGCCCTTGGCTCCAGTACATTCTCCTGTACCTCGGACCAACCCGAGCAAGACAATATATTGTCGACGTCGAACACTTAGATGAAGAACCTCTTCCATTCTTCGTCCAGCTCTGGGAGGTTGGCATCCAAGTAGAAATCGCCTCGATAGCAGAAGAAATAATAGGGGTCCCCTCAGCAGACCCCACTTTGACCGTGTGCCCCAACAAGCTAATGCTAGACACTACATCTGCCTCGGAGTAGACGTTTATAAACGCCATCAAAGTACAGATAGCGTGCGGGTGGAATTGGCAGGGGAAACCCCAAGAGCCGCAAAAGCCTCCTTAACGAAGGGATGCAGTGGCAGGTGCAGGCAACACTATAGATGCGCCGGATAAAGAGGTACTTGATCTCCAACGTGCATATGCATCAGAGTCAGGCTGTCCAGTGCCCCTATGGTCATCATCACACGAGAGATGTCATATTCATCATGTAACCAGTTTGCCTCATCTAATGTCGTCTTCGACCTAGACAGATAAAGGACCCTGAGCTTCCTCTCATGGTCATTCTGAGGAAAGGCCATGATAAAATATCTTAAGAAGAAATGAAAGAACCTACAAAGAAAAATGTTCTTGAGATAGAGTACTCTTCCGACAGCATCGACAACTATTTATAAACCACTGAAGAAGTAGGCGGGAGAATTCAAGAGGCTCAATCCTTGGAGCAACTAATGCAGATACACTTTGGGAATCTAAAACGGATCGTTGAAGATACGAACCGTCGCTCACACCAATCAATTGGCCAAGCGATGTGCCGCCCGCTCTAACCCCTAACACATCGTTTCCTATGAAGAAGCGGTTCCCAAAACCGACAACATCAATCCACCAAAGAGTGGCGGTTGAGCTCTGTTCGCGGGAAAAATTATGTCTTTCTTCATTAATTCCATTGCACTCTCAATAACTGTTTATCGGTTACAAAGATCCGGTCTTTTTATAAGATCCGGTTACAACGAAAATCAAAATAAAAGAAAGATTACAACTTTTTCTCTTATTTGTCGAACAAATCACGAGCTCCTGTTTTACGGTCGCTCGCTTGCGTGGGTTGTTTGCCTGCGCCGGGGTTTATCCGTGGACCACCGTGAGATCTAGATCCGGTCGGATCTACGCAGTATAACGGGTATTATTTTACCAAGGAAATAATAGCCGGAGGGATTGTTTCACCAAGGAAACAATCGCTCAAATCTCGGGATCAAAGACCAAGCTTTGATCCGGAGTATAACAACGTAGATCTGAGATCCGGTCCTCTCGAACTCCTGCCTTATTTGGCGTTGACGATCGCCAAGCACCAGATCCGGATGAGCAAGTCTTCGAGTCCCCAAAGATTAAATCTTTTTTTAAGATCTGAGTCTTCAGTTCTGCAGGGCTTCGCCTCCTCCAAAATCCTAACCCTCTCAAATGAACAACCCCCTCTCCTATTTATAGCCAAGCGTCACTGTGCCCGTGCACGTGTGGCCAACACACACAAGAGGGGGGGGAGCCGGCCACCTCAAGGTGGCTCGGCTTGGGCCGATCCACCTTGGGGTGGCTCGGTTTCGGCCGAGTCCCCACGGGTGTTGTTCATTTCGGTCTTTTCCGCTGTTTTCGATTTGTGGTTGACTTGGTTTGGAATTGATTTGTTGACTTGATTCCCGATTTGGCAGTAAATCCATTTCTGAGTTCGAGTCCGAAGCTGATCTTGATTCGATCGCGATTCATCCGAGTCCGTTCTTGGTTGGACGACTCATTGACTCCCCGAACCGTTGGATTGATTCCACACGCGAATGCATTCTGTTGATCGCGTGCAATTTGTTGACCTCGTCACTCGATGATTCGTTGATTTGTCGATTCCTCGTGTCGAGCTGTGCGAAGGGTCCTATAGGCAATTTTATACGCCTACAGATACCCCCTCCAAAGTATTTCAGTCTCATTCTTTGATAGAAGAGTTTGGAATACTTTGGATGTGATTGTCCCAACCTTTAGTCGGTGTAACGGGACTTTGGAATGGCTTCTGTTCTGGATTCCTTCAATTCCTTCAGGCTATTCGGTGCTTTGTCGAATGTCTGTAAGGATTCCGGTGCTGCATTTATTGTCTGACCGTTGTCGAAATTTTGAACTTGAAGTCGATTCTTGATTTTTTGACTTTTTAGCTCGAGTTGGTTGCTTCAACATAGAACTGATCATCGATTGACGGCGTTGTTCGGCGTTTGAGCTTCATTGCGACGCGTTGTCCGGCGTCCAGGCTTCATTGCGACGTATTGTTTGACGTCCGACACAGTTTATACTCGTACGTCTTCTGGGGTATACACAGTTTAAGCTCTTAAGGTATTGGAGCGTGGCAGATACTTGAGTCACGAGACCAATTCATAAAATTGATGCGTCAATGACTCGTATTTATAGAATTTTTGGCAAATTCTCAGTCATCAACGGGTTTGATGTGCCTTTACCAACTACCGTTTGAGTCGGGCTAGCATGCGGATTGTTTAAGTCCGTTCCGCATGTGACGTTGTGCTAAAAGAGTTAACCCTTTTAGTGCTACGATATTGAATACGTAGACTTCGTCTTTCTCCCGTGAAAAGACTAAACAGCAATGTGTATGAGACGTTGACTTAGGATTTTTGGCAAATCCTCAGCCTTCAACGGATTTGACGTGCTCTTACCGATTACCGTTTGAATCGGGCTTACATGCGAATTGTTTTAATCCGTTCCGCATGTGACGTTGTGCTAAAGGAATGAACTCCCTTAGACTTTGTGCTATGATGTTGAATACATAGACTTTACCATTTGTTACAGGAATAGGTTACCCGGCGACGCGTGTTAGGCGTTAACTTTAGGATTTTTGGCTAACCCCCAGCCTTCAACGGATTTGATTAACCTTTACCGACTACCGTTTGAGTCGGGCTAGCATGCGGATTGTCTAACTCCGTTCCGCATGTTACGTTGTGCTAAGAGGGTGAATCCTCTAAGACTTTGTGCTACGACTTTGAATACGTAGACTTCGCCGTTGTTATGGGAATAGGCTACCCAGCAACGGGTATTAGACGTTGACTTATCCCTACTTAGGCTTCGGGATAAAGGTCCCCAGAATCGGATTCTGGTGTCTTCTTCAATCGGTGAAAGACTAAACCGGCGATGCGTGTTAGGCGTCGGCATATCCTTTCTTAGGATTCAGGATGAAATTCCCCATGCGTATAAGGCATGGATTTTGGCATTATTAATAACAACCTGCCACAATGTTGAATATGTGAGCGAGTGTTCTTTTTAACGGTTAAGAACTAACCGGCGGTGCGTGTTAGGCGCCGATTTATCCTTTCTTAGGTTTCAGGATAAAATACCCCAGAATCGAACTTTGGTGTCTTCTTCTACGGAGAAAGACTAAACCGGCAGCGCGTGTTAGGCGCAGACTTATCCCTGCTTAGGTTTCGGGATAAAATACCTAGAATGAATCCAAAATTCTTGGAAAATGATTGGTGTGGGAAGGAAGAATTTTATATTCTATTCCCTAAACAAAGAAGGAAAGGAAACTCGAGGTGGGATCTCCACCCCCAGAATTCGGAAAGGTGAAACTAAGAGTGGGATCTCCACTCCGAGAATCGAACAGAATCGGATAACCCTAACTGTCAGAAGGTTTGATTACCGAACTAAAGATGAATCTCTCGTTTATCGAGAATGAATTGTGGTTTTGGCCCTAACTGTATGAAGGTTTGACCAAACTGGAGCTTGAGATGACCCTAACTGTAGGAAGGTCTGATCACTCGATTTGAAAGCGGACCTCCCGTTCATTAGAGGAATCGAGAGGGGATTTTGGTTGTGGTCCTAACTGTAGGAAGGTTTGACCAAGTGGGGGGGTTTAAAACGATCCTAATTGTAAGAAGGTTTGATCGCTCGATTTGTGGGCCTCTCGTTCATTGAAGGAATCGAGAGGGGATTTTGGTTTTGGCCCTAACTGTAGGAAGGTTTGACCAAGTAAAAAGTGAGAGTGAGAGTACAAATTACTGTAAGAATGTTGATTCGTACAAATCACTCAAAGGGGGTATTCTTGGTGTTAAGTTATAAGGACTTAACACAAAGGGGTTTGACAATTCGTCAAGGATTGATATCAAAATTCCAAGTATTATATCCGGACTCTAACAATAGGACTGTTGAGTGCACAGATACATTAAAAGTTTGAGTGGATTTAACCGAAAGGAATTTTAGTGGACCCACCGTCAATTAGTTTGATCGGTGGGGGATTCTGTGGTGGAGACTATGAGTCGTCAAACACCAATGAGAGTTTTGTGAGGGAAAATTGATCCAATGAAGTGATCGGATTTCATCTCAGCAAAAGAGTGTTCGGAAATTAGGAGTTTAGTGTTTATCACTTTATTCATCATGACCGGGTTATCCCTAAGAATATTACATTTAACATTCTTCCGGAAACTTCCCGTTACATGAATTATCCACCCCCAGCTTTCTTTGCAAAACTGGGTGTATCATTGTATCAGCTGCATGATCGGGTTATCCTTAAGAATACCCCGCGTGGCATTCTCCAGGAACTTCCCGTGGAAATAGTTTAGACTCATATACCTATTGGAGTATCAGGGAGCAGTTTAACCTCTTATACCGGTCGGAGGATTGAGAAGCAGTTTATACTCGTATACTCTTCGGAGTGTCAGGAAGCAGTTTATACTCTTATACCGGTCGGAGTTCAGGAAGCAGTTTATACTCTTATACCGGTCGGAGTTGCAGGAAGCAGTTTATACTCTTATACCGGTCGGAGTTGCAGGAAGCAGTTTATACTCTTATACCAGTCGGAGTTATGCCGTTTTCAACTGGCTCACTCTAGCGTTATGACACCGGCTTCAACCAAGGTCTGGATGCTATTCTTGAGTGTAAAGCACGCCTTGGTTGGGTGAAGGATCCTCCTGTGGTATGCGCAGTACTTCGGATCCGCAATATCGTCAGCTTCCTCCTGATTCGTGATCGGTGGGAGCTTGATCTTGTTATTATCAAGGAGGGATTTGAAGATGGCTGGAACATCTTCGTCCTTAAAGGAGTACTCTTTTTGAGGCCTCTGATCCGAAGTCTTTTGCTGCCTCCGGGACTGCTGTTGCGATGTTTGATTAGCATCGACAGTCGTTGCGGGTGTCTTTCCTTTACCACGGGAGGCGAAGTTCGAGTTCGGAGGATTTGTCGTCGATTGACTCCTCTCGGCCTTCTTCCTTCGGAGGAAGCGTTCGGCTTGCTCTCCTCGAACCTTCAAATCCTTCCAGGTCTTGGATGGTATTGTACCCATTGCTTCCAACACATCCAGCGAAAGGTTGTTGTGGCAGGTCTGGAGGATGAATTCCTCAGTGATCGGGTCCCGGCAATTCATCGCCTTGTTCCGAAACCTTTTGACGAAGGTGTCGACTAACTCCCCGTCTTTCTGCTTCTCATCGAGTAACGATCCGATAGAGATCTCGGTGTCGTCGTCGAAGAAATTCGTAAGGAATTTAGTCTCCATGTCGTCCCAGCTGTTTATGCTTCCTGGCTTGAGGCGACGATACCAATCGAAGGCGGCTCCGCGAAGAGTGCCAACGAATGACCGCACCATCAGAGGCTCATTGCCGGAGATAACACCCAGGTGCGATTTGAAGTAAATCAAATGCTGAGTGGGGGAACCCTTCCCATCGAACGGCGTGAAGTAGATTAAACTAAACTTCTTCGGATAGGGGATTGATTCCCACTCTTTTGGGTATGGACAAGGAATGCCCGTCTTCTTCACCTCTTGAGCAGAAATCAACGTATTGATCTTATTCTCGAGGTTTTTGATCTTCAGGTTTTCACCTGTACCTTCGTTGGCATCCTCGTTACCACCCCCTGCATTGACGAGAGGGTTATTGGCGTCACGAGTTTCATTTGCACCTGTGTCCTCATCTTCCAGATTGTTCTGGTTATGACGACTTGGTTCGCCTTGTTGGTTCCTCAACGCCTGGATTTGTTGCTCATGCATCTCTTTCATAGTCTGCATGGCCATCTGCATCTCGAGCCTGAAGCTCTCCTGTTGTTTGGCCATGGTTTCTTCGAGCATCTTGGCCACTTGTTCCGCGCTTATCATAAATGACTCGCGGGGTTCTCCTTCGCTGGATACGGTGTTGTCAGACGCAACCGCAGAGCAAGCATCCGATTCCTCATCTTCTGAAGGTGGTCTTATCCGAACTCTACCATAAGTTCCTCGTGCGATGGCTCCGGACTACAGACGGGTTAGACGCCGGGATGCTTTCAGAATCGACTCGAGATCATCCCGCGTCGATGTCCTTTTGCTGGTCATGTTAGCGGTGACCCTCGGGAGTTCTCTGTTTTCAACCACCGCTCTTCTTCGTCGGAACCGCCTGGGCCTTAGCTTTGGCTGTCCAGTGCTAAGTCTTTCGAACACCGAAACTCTCTCGGGGACTGCCTTGACACAATTGCACTCAGACAGTACCGCCCGAATGAGCTTAGAACAAGGACACTGAGTTTCAAGCCTTCGAGGGCTTCTCTTTCTGGCTTTGCTCGTACCCCCAGCACGATAGTACAGCTCGTCCGTATGAAAGTCGGAGCAACCTATCGTGTGTTGGTACGATCTCTCAGGTATAACGTCATCGTCATCGGACGACAACGTTTCCTTCTGAGGGCGAATTGTTTTCTTCGGGCTGTCAAAAGTTACGCGCCTCGAAACCTACCTTTGTGGACGTGAGCTCTCAGCGGGCTCCTGGACTTCAATGCGCAAATTGGCCTGCGCAGCTGCTTTGAACTCCTTGTCATGCTGAAAGTGACAGTGACCCCCAGCATGTTGAGTCTTTCGGGGCTTCTTCATCGGGCCCAAGCGTTCATGAACTTTGCCGCGCTCATCGGGAATTGGACCGAGGTGCTCCAAGATTGACCTCCTTCTCCGGGATGGTTCGGGAGGTTGAACTCGTTTTGAAGGCTGTATTGATTGTTCCTTAGCCTGAGTTGCGGTTTCAGACTTCGGCTTCCATATTTGACGGGTTGGTGGCGGCTTCTTGGCCATCTCCTTCTGCAACCTTCTACGGGCTTCTTGGACTTGAGCCCGTGCTTGCGCTGAGAGTGCGCGGCGCTTGTGAATGCGCTCCTCAAGTGTTGAATGATTCCGTTTGACGCGGATTCATTCGTTGGTTGGCGGCTTGGAGGAGTTGCCACTCATCTGTTGTTGAGGCTGCTTGCCTCTTCTGTTCTTCAGATCCGTGTTGTAGCGGATCCCGTCCACAGATTCCATTGCCTTTGCGAATTTTTTCGCAAGGCGTTGACGTTGCCTTTGGCGGGCTCTTTTCGAGAGAGTCACCACGCCCTCGGCAATGGAAGATTTGGCCAGAGCAGATCTGACCTGGTTGGAAGTTAGAGAGATCTCACCCAATGCAGCTTCGGCATCCAGCGGGGCGAGATCTTCGTTGGTAGCTTCAACTTCTTCGTACCAACGAACTTTTCTCCTGGAGGAGAACTTCTTGGACTTGCAGGACTTGCGAGGGGAGGTTGATCCAGACGAGGACATGTACTCCTCGTACTTTTGCTGGTCGAACTCGTATTCGACCTCCTCCACGACCGGGATTGAGATCCGCGGCTACGACGTAACGATCTCGGCAGCGAGATCGGTGGCTCCCACTGTGGTCGCCAGATTGTTCGCGGGAAAAATTGAGTCTTTCTTCATTGATTCCATTGCACTCTCAATAACTGTTTATCGGTTACAAAGATCCGGTCTTTTTATAAGATCCGGTTACAACGAAAATCAAAATAAAAGAAAGATTACAACTTGTTCTCTTGTTTGTCGAACAAATCACGAGCTCCTGTTTTGCGGTCGCTCGCTTGCGTGGGTTGTTTGCCTGCGCCGGGGTTTATCCGTGGACCACCGCGAGATCTAGATCCAGTCGGATCTACGTAGTATAACGGGTATTATTTCACCAAGGAAATAATAGCCGGAGGGATTGTTTCACTAAGGAAACAATCGCTCAAATCTCGGGATCAAAGACCAAGCTTTGATCCGGAGTATAACAACGTAGATCTGAGATCCGGTCCTCTCGAACTCCTGCCTTATTTGGCGTTGACGATCGCCGAGCACCAGATCCGGATGAGCAAGTCTTCGAGTCCCCAAAGATTGAATCTTTTTTTAAGATCTGAGTCTTCAGTTCTGCAGGGCTTCGCCTCCTCCAAAATCCCAACCCTCTCAAATGAACAACCCCCTCTCCTATTTATAGCCAAGCGTCACTGTGCCCGTGCAAGTGTGGCCAACACACACAAGAGGGGGGGGGGGAGCCGGCCACCTCAAGGTGGCTCGGCTCATGCCGAGCCACCCTGGGGTGGCTCGGCCACCGAGCCACCTTAGTGTTAGCCCTTATGTTTTGATGATGTTCTTACAACCACCATTATCGGTACTAATGGCTTATTGAGTGAAAATGTAGTAATCCTATTTATCAAGCTCGTTAGTGCCATTAAAGGAGGATGGATGGAATATATGCTACAAAGATGATATCTAAAGGAGGAGGAGGCCAAGAGATGAAGCAATGTTATTTCAAGAACAACAAAGTCATACAAAAAGCTTCATCCAATTCAAGCTAATCAAAGCTCAAGTATTGCCTTATATATGAGGGTATTAGCTTTCTTTTATGTTTCTCTCTAGTGCTAGAATGTAGGCAAAGAGTTAATATATTTACTTGAAGCTATTGGGACTCACACACACGTTTTCGTATTTAAGTTTTTTAAGCGTTTTTCACAAAACCTTATTTTTCACATGTTTGAGGACCTATCTGCAAAATTCTTTTTCCAAACAGTTTGTTTTTAGTATTTAAAACATTTTACGAAGTTTCAGAATTTTCAGATGTCAAACAAATATTTTGCAAATATTTCAAACTCAACAAAAACCTGTTTTCAGCTGGATGTCAGAAAGCGGTCGACCGGTCCGGTCGACCGCCCCCTGAGCCATGTGATCAGGATTTTTCCAGAAACTCGTCGGTCGACCGGTACGGTCGACCGAAATTTCAATTTTTATATCGGTCGACCGTACCGGTCGACCGAATTAGCTCTGCCTCGTTTTCT
>BQKN01065252.1:205188-241948 GCA_022839385.1 Asparagus kiusianus
AAATAAAGTGAGAACCTTCTCACTAGATTCTCCTACCTGATCCACTGGTGATACTACTGTTTCATCAGCTCCAGCATAATTTGTCATAAAATTTAGCTGTAGGCCTTGTGCCTAGCTACGACTATGGAAGCACAAAAAAAGAAAGAAAAAGTTATTATTATATTTTCTATAAAAGCTACTCTTTAAGTCTTCACGTATGGTTTAGTAGTAACAACTGTCCCCCTTCATCCTCCTACATCTCTCCCCCTTAAATTTTTTTTAAGGAAAAAAAAGCTGATTCCACGTTTCATCCAAACGCGTGCCACGTGACTGGTCCACCCCCACCAAAAAGAGAAACCACGGTCCTCATAAGTAATTAAGTACAGTGGCAGACTCGCTGGAAAAGCGTATCTGCTTAATTTCCTCAGACAGAGCAGCAGATCGATTCAATATATTTCAAACGGCAGTAGATTGATTGCGCGCAGCAGCAGCGGCGGAGGAGCTGCGGCGTGCTGATCACAATTAATGGCTGGTCTGCTCTCCCAAGCAGTAACGGACCTGGTGGTCTCCTTCTCTTCCGATGCAGCGTACGGCCTGCAGGGCCAAATCCAAATGGGGGAGGCGTGGGTGAGGGTGAGGGGGGATCTCCTGGCACCGCTGCTCAGGGTGGCCGTCGCCGTGTGCCTGGTTACGTCGGCGATGCTGTTGGCGGAGAAGGTGCTGATGGGCCTCGTCAGCCTCTTTGCTAAGGTTTTCCGGTGGAGGCCGATGAGGGTGTACAAGTGGGAACCCATGGGACGTGGAGATGATGATGAGGAGCTGGGCAGCTTCGCTTACCCCATGGTTCTCGTCCAGGTTCCTATGTACAATGAGAGACAGGTAACGTGTGCAGTGCCCGGCGCCGGATAAAATTAAAATTTAATATATATATATACAGCTGTTCCTACCGTTAACGGTAGTGTAATTACCTTTTTTTTTTTTTTTTTGGGTTCTTGTTTGAGATTTGCCTGTCGTTAAACATGTGTTCGGTTTTTTGTACTGACGATTAGGTGTACAAGTTGTCGATTGGAGCTGCGTGCAGGCTGGCGTGGCCTTCTGATAGGCTCATTGTCCAGATTCTTGATGATTCTACTGACCCAGAAATAAAGGTGTGGGGTCTTTTCCCTTTTCTCTCCCCTTTTTCTTTTTTTTTTTTAAAAAGATTTCGGTTAATTTTAGAAAAACTGTCTTGGAAAACCCCCCTAGCTATTTTATCCAACGATCCCTTCAAATCTGAGGCTGTTGTAGACAATGCCCACCAACATTCAAAATAGACTGAGCCCCTTTTAACTATGGTTATTTGACAAAACCCTCCTTTATCCTTTTATTTTATTTTAAAATAACGCTCTTAATATTGTTAATTTGAAATACGCAATGACTAAAATACTCTAGGCTGGAAACAAATTCATGCAACCCAATCAAACTACATGTATACCGCTCAATAAATAGGTGAGCAAATTGTTATCTTCAACTTATATTAGGTGAATTAATGGTTGTTATATCCGTATAGCCCAACCGGGTTTTATAGAACGGGCCAATGTCAGGCCCCAGCCTAAAACACATGCTCTATAGGGGTTGTTTGTTTGCCTAAAAAAAGAGGGAAATCAAAGAAAATGAAACCTATTTCTAAGAAAAATAGGTTTTGGGATTGTTTGGTTGGCTAAAAAAAGAAGGAAACCAAAGAAATGGAGATGAGTTGTCACCTTATTATAGGATGATGTGAGTGATTTTTTAAGAAAACTTGTTTTGATGTTGTTTGGCTGGCGGAAAAAAAATAAGGAAATGAATTATAAGAAACATATTTCTTGTAATAGGTTGTTTTCTTTTGTTTGGTTATTTCTTAAAAATAAGAACATTAATGAGATAAGATGAGTTGTCATTATTATTGGATGATGTGACCCACACTTAAGGAAATTGTTTTCCTAGCTTTTTGGGAGGAAAACAAAGAAATAAAATGTTAATGAGATGAGATGAGTTGTCACAATCTTATTGGATGATGTGAGTGATTTTTAAATATGAGATGAGATGAGTTGAGTGATGTTATGGATAAAAATAATATTTTATTAGATGTGGTGGATGTGATGGATGAGTTGTTGGATGAAAATAATATTTTATTAGATGTGGTGGATGAGTTGTTGGATAAAAATAATATTTTATTAGATATTGTGGGTGAGTTTTAGAGATGAAAATGTGTGAAATTGTACTTTTTAAAATTTCTTAGTTTTTATTTCTATTTTTTGGTTTTTTAGAAAATAACCAAACAGGCCCTAAAGAACAGAAAGAAGTAGAGAGCCCCTTACTGAGACCCTGTTTGGATTGAGGGTAATGGGGGTGAGGGGAAGGGAGGGTAACTTTTAACCTTGTTTGGGAAGTAAATATAGCAAGTTAATAGGGGTGAGGGGAGGTGAAAGGAGGTGAGAAAATACCATGATTTCTTCCCCCCCAATTTGGGGTGTAATGGGGGTGAAGGTAAAGAGGGGGAATACAACAAATGTAGAGAGACATATTTACCCCTAGCTAAGATCAAAATCCAACGGCTAAAATTTTAGAAACAAATGTGAGGGTATTTATGTAAGGATATTTATGTCAAGTTATATACATTCCCTTCCCTTCCCTTTCCATTATTACATTTTCCAAACAGGGTGAAATAACTTCCCCTTGATTCACCTTACTAGTTTCCCAAACAAGTTGTAGAAATTCCCTTCCCTTCCCTTAACTTAACTTCCCCTAGGTTCCCCTAACTTCCCTTCACCCCCTCCAAATCCAAACAAGCCCTGAGAATTGCTAGATTATGTGACCTAATTTTTTTCCCCAAACCCCTAGTAAGTAAAATAAAATAAAATGGAAAATAGGAAATGGTGGAGGCGGAGTGCTCGAAATGGGCAAGCGCGGGAGTGAAGGTGAAGTACGAGATAAGGGACAATCGATCTGGCTACAAAGCTGGGGCCCTCAAGCAAGGGATGAAGCATGAGTATGTTCAGCACTGCGATTTCGTTGCCATCTTCGATGCGGATTTCCAACCCGACTCCGATTTCTTGATCCGAACCGTTCCCTTCCTCGTCCATAACCCTGACGTTGGCCTTGTTCAGGCCCGCTGGAAATTTGGTGAGCAACTAATTACCTAATTAGTTAAATTTTGTTTTTTTGCAATCTAAATGCATTTCGTCTCCTTGTCTGCGTATTTTACTTGCGTGAATATGTACCACGTTACACGATTTCCAAAATTTATCTCATGTGTCTTCTTTGATGTATCAGTTAATTCCAACGAGTGTCTGATGACAAGGCTACAAGAAATGTCAATGGATTACCATTTCAAAGTTGAACAGGAATCGTGCTCGACCCTGTTCAAGTTGTTTGGTTTCAATGGTAAAGCAAAAGCATCTCTCTTTATCCTCTGTTATACCCCCGGATACGTACATAGTATTTCTAGAGCTGATTTAGGGTCTTAATTAAGTCGAGTGCTTGGAATAATTAAATTGGGCTAGTACATTATAAACGGACGCATTTTCATGAGCTTTAAGAATATAGAGGGATGATTACAGTATGTTCATCTTAATTAAAGAAACTAGTCGACACAGGAGAAAAGGGATTACGTATATATTTAAAAAGAAAAAAAGAACCCAACACATTAGAGAAAGGGAGGTTTAACAATTGTGCCAATTTTCTGTTACAGGAACCGCTGGAGTTTGGAGAATCTCAGCTATAAACGAAGCTGACGGCTGGAAAGATCGAACCACCGTGGAGGATATGGATTTAGCAGTTCGGGCATCACTTCGCGGTTGGAAATTTGTATATGTTGGTGACATTAAGGTGGTCTTTTTACCCCCACCTTCTCTCTCTGAAAATGGTTCACTTTGAATTACTTGGTGACATGCTTACGGTACCGTAATCACATCTGTATGATCATGAAGCGCCTAGTAGGAATTTTTATTAAGGTTTTTTTTTTAAAAATATAAGTCCCTTACATCTTTAATGTTTTGAATTAGTCCCTCAAATCATTGGAATTGCTTTTAGGTCACCAATTCTTATAAGTTGTTACTGTTTTAGAGCATCATGTTACGTACTTTTTAAATTAAGTTCTCATTATACATACATAAATGGTTCTGGCACAATGAAAGGTAACAATGTATTTTCCACCAATAAAACTACTCCAATTTAGACCGTCACAACTTAGACAACAGAGGTCTAAATATATAAGATGTTAAAGGCCTTCTCCTAATGATCTTGACCTGGATGCAGTACCCAGGTGCTAATGTCGTTTGCGGGATAAGCATGAATATTTTAATTACTCTGTAAATTGCTATGTACATGCTTTCAGCTTGAAATGCTTCAAATATCATTAACTATCTTTTTTATAGGTTAAAAGCGAACTGCCAAGTACACTTAAGGCATACCGGAGTCAGCAATATAGATGGGCCTGTGGTCCTGCTAATCTATTTAGAAAGGTTTCAGTCGAGATACTAAAGGCAAAGGTTGGGATTCTTCGTTCTATCTGTATCTGTCCACATTCTTAATCTACACATGAGAAGCTTACTTTTGGTATTATCTTGCAGAAAGTATCTTTATGGAAGAAGATCCATTTAATATACAGCTTCTTCATTGTTCGGAGGATTATCGCACATATCGTCACATTTACATTTTATTGCGTGGTAATCCCAGCATCAGTTCTAGTTCCTGAGGTTTCGATTCCAATGTGGGGGGTAGCTTACATCCCGACAACCATTACACTTCTGCACGCCGTAGGAACTCCAAGGTTTAAATGTTCTTGAGAAGTTTCAAATAATATACATGGTGGCACTATCAACTAGAAGTCATATCTTCAAATAACATATTAATGCATTATATGTTCCGCTGCAGCTCTTTCCATCTATTGCTTTTTTGGATCTTCTTTGAAAATGTTATGTCTATGCTTCGGATGAGAGCAGCTTTAACAGGTCTATTGGAGGTAGGCGAAGTGAATGAATGGGTTGTCACTGAGAAATTAGGTTCTGCTCCAGAGGCAAATACTCAAAAGTTATCTACCAAAAATTCTATCAAACAATCTCAGAGGAAGATCACAAAGAGGTACTCATTTTACTTGACTCATTTCCTTGATATATTATGTACCAACACTATTGTTTTTCCAAGCATCAAGCAATTAACAATGATGTAATTCATTTCTCATCTGTGAATTGGCCTTGTAATATGTGGTCTTATTTGGGCGCGTGCGCGCACACACACACCATGGTTGTGGAAAGCAAAGTGAAGCGACAATGTGTCACTTAGGTTTTTTGGGGCTTAAGCGAGAAAAAGCATCAAGCATTTTTTTTCTTTTTAAATAGAGGGGAAAATCAAAAATTTAAAAAAAGGAAATATCAAGAAAAACACTGAAAAGTAATAAAACAAGAAAAAGTTGGAGGAAAAAATTTGTACAAATGCATATGTGATATTTATCAAGATCCTAAGCAGGAAATAGATGTGTAACAAAACATAATTCAATCACACATTGTTAACAAAATATTATACACATTGTAATGCGATAAACTAATATGTAGTGGACTATGTACATCGAATAGCCAAGAAGTTAATGACTTAATGTAAATTATGACAAGAAAATGTTATGGTGGCGCTTTTGTGTTTAGTGGTCGTTTTGGGATGCTTTACATGGCATGTCCACTTTTGGATGGGCTTTTTCAAGTGGAAAGTGGCTAAGGGCCCAAAGCAGTTAAGCAGACGCTTAGTGACACTTTTTATAACACTTACACACACGCATACACGCACACACGCACACAGCTGCCAGATATCAAACATCTCATGTATGGATGATTCGTCATTTTGAACTTAGTCTTGAAATATGGAATTACTCTTTATCAGGATTCTTCTTCCGGAGCTGGGGATGTCAGTGTATCTTTTAGCATGTGCGTGCTATGACTTTGCATATGGGAAGAACTACTACTACTTCTACATCTTCCCACAATCCATTGCATTCCTCATCATGGGTCTCGGTTATGTTGGAACCTTCATCCCCAACTAGCAAGAAACACTTGCAATATAATGTTCAAAGAAACATCAGTGCTTAATCTTATTTGAATCTGTCATTCTTTTAGTGATCATGGCACAATGCTACTGCATCACAAAAGAAATTCTGACACTGTGATGTTTTCGCTTGATATTGCCACAGGTGTGGATGTATAAACTTTTGTAATATTCTTATACAAATGTTGCCTATTAGATAGGAAAATTATTTAATGAAAATTTCTCAAGAATAATTTCATAGTTTTGATCAACCTCTCTTGTTATAGTACATCATGCATATTCGTATATTAATTTGCTATCTAGGAAATGTGTGAAGATATCTATGTCCATATTCCAATGTGTTTGAATATATTTATGTGGCTTTTGTGCATCATATGTCTTAGAATTCCCATGAATAGAAACGGATGAGCTACAATGTAACAAGATAATGTTAAGTCCAAAGCCTATCTGTTGATTGAGCTACAATGTAACAAAATAATTACCTTCTTGTAGGAGCATTTGATAATTTTTTAATTGCAATACCTTATTCAGATGGTCCTAACAGTGCCATCGGATTTAATAGAGCTTTCTTATTATAGGAACTTGAAGTTTTCCCTTGCCAAGTTGTCAAAACGAACATCGAACAAAATTGGATAGGAAAGAAAACAGATCATCATAAGATAATTCAAAAGCAAATGTGTATCCTTGTCATATAAATCACTTGCTAGAATAGGGGCATGCAACCTTAACGTTGTAGCAGCAAATAGCATAAATTAATTGACATCTTATGAGAATTCCTGAAATAAGTCGTGAACAACATGTTTCAAATTCCGGAGTATTTTAAATGGTTTAGTCACTTGTAAGATTTGTTATGACTTGTGTAAGCAAAGGTAAGATCATTTACAATTTGAGATTATCAACAATTTGTCTAAATTATGATTATACTTTTAAATATATATCAATTTCTTCTTTTTCAGCCTCTCTTCTATGCATTTATTTGATCTTCGGGATTTTCCCCCTTGTTTCTGTATTTACTTCTTAATATTTATTGTTGTAGGCATTGAGGTCTCAAATAGTTTGTTCTGCTCTTGATTTGTAAAGTACAATACAGGGGGTGGTTGGAAATTTATTGGCTATAATGTATTGGTTGCTTTGGACATATTTTGCGCTACATGATTTTCCTGATATGATTTTAACAATTAGATAACCTTCATCTTTGCATATGGTTATATTTTTATCATATAAAAAACACATGGTCTGTTGTCAATATTATCATACGATGAACTATGTAGTAATTTTCAATTATGCGAAGCCCCTGTTTAACTATCACATATTCAATGGAATGCCCTTGGAATCTCTACTGCTGAACATCCTTCTTAATAAATAACAATTACACATGTATTCTTTTCTCAAGTCCTTAAATCCTCACTCTTTTACTTGCCATTTTTCCCCCTATGTGCAAACATTTCCAACTGCATGTTAAGAAATGCATTTACTTATCTACATATGCAGTCCATCCTTTCTTTCTATGATGCAGAAGCGTGCTGAAAGCTAGGTCAAATTTTCTACGGAATGACATTGTACACGTTTATCTCTCTTTACACATATGATGATTTTCCTCTGTAAGGGAGATAGAAGATTGTTATGGGTTTTCTCTTTTCTCTAAAAAGGAGATAGAAGTTATTTATGGTTTTTCTCTATCTCCCTTTACGGAGGAAAACCATCGTACGTGTACTAATGTCTTTGCTGTATGACACATCTAATCCTTAATTTTACTCCTTTTG
Source organism: Asparagus kiusianus (assembly GCA_022839385.1). Lineage (NCBI taxonomy): Eukaryota > Viridiplantae > Streptophyta > Magnoliopsida > Asparagales > Asparagaceae > Asparagus > Asparagus kiusianus. The sequence goes on from BQKN01065252.1 coordinate 212,985, forward strand.
CTTCTTTGCAAGAAAACACATGTTTATCCTGCAAAATGATGAATTTGATATTCTTATATCGGAAGAGCTTGACACACCAGAAACATGCACGTGCAACGAGTTATATTTTAAATGAAAATGATTTAGGTTCATACTCCTTTTCCTGTTAAGGAAACCAGCTAATATTCCAGCAGAAGATTCATGAATGCCCACTTTCCTATTTGATAAAGCAGGAACAAACTTTTATAATTTTAATTTTAAAATAATTTTTAAATCATATTTCCCATGGATACCTCCTATCTTTGTCATTAAATGCTAGAGAAGATTTTCTAGAAAGGAAAGTATCTGAATTAACTATCTTAATTAATTTTATTTAATACTTACTAGACTTGTAGTATGCCAGTGGGAATCTTTGAGGCAGGATTGTGTTTAAATCTTCTGTATCTTTTTCATCTGTTGTGAACGCAACAACTCCTTGGTCCTGCTAGTCTTTGGTAATGGACCAAACAGGGATAATGCTGGTTGAGCTCCGAGCAACTACAGTGGCTCCAATGCTGAGGCTCGCTGTCTCACTGTGCCTCATACTCTCAGTGATGCTGATGATCGAGAAGGTGATGATGGGTGCCGTTAGTCTCTTTGCAAAGATATTCCGGCGCAGGCCAGAGAAGATATACAAGTGTGCGCCGATAAGAGATGATGAGGAGATTGGCACCTCAGCCTATCCCATGGTCCTTGTCCAAGTTCCGATGTATAATGAAAAGCAGGTGAAGCTCTATAACCCCTTTGCATCTAATTTTGTGTTAACTCCTTGTTACTTTCTTTAGTAGAGTTGGTTAATTTTGCAAAATTCTGAGTCGCAGGTGTACAAGCTTTCAATTGGAGCTGCGTGTAGGATCCTGTGGCCGTCTGACCGAATAATAATCCAAGTGCTTGATGATTCAACTGATCCTGAAGTTAAGGTGAATAAAAATTGTTTTTTTTCCTGTATAGTTTAGTTCCATATTTTATACCTTTTTTCTGAAGTATTTCTTAAACTGCCTGGAACTGAATACATTTGAGTGTAAGTATCACGAGTCCAGACGATAGGATAGGAGGTGAGTTTCAAGCTGTTTCCTTCATCCAAGGCAATGTGCTGAGCTGGATGATCATGTTTACCTTGTAACAGGGAGGAGGTGAATTCATTTTCCATCTTCATTTGCAAAAAATCTTATGGACCATAATTTTGTTTTTAGAAACTTGATCATTGTGTACTATATATATTTCTTATGTTTATGTTTAGTTTATAGGTGTTTGCAGTCGCAGGTAGGAGCTGTTTCCTATTCCTGGTGGAAGATTGACAGCTTCTCCACTTTAGCATGTCATACACCTTATGCTTCATTTTAACTGCTCATAATATTATCGTGATCCTAACCCTGACTAAATCTTAAATTACGGGCTTCTCCGAATATGCTACAAAATGCGTTTTTGATATTGCCTGTGTCTTGACAGGCCTCAATTTTTCATGCTTGTACTATGACTTTTTTTTTTTGAAAAACAATAACGTCTAAGGATTTAAGATTGCATCATAAATTGTAACGTCAGGTTTGGAGTAGAAGCATATATCGAAGAGAAAAATAAAGACAGATTAATCTGGCTCAGCATGGTGTTCATTGTTAGAATATAACTCTAAATCACTCAGCTCTCATAGTAACATTAATTTTTTGTGGTGGTGAGTACTTTAAGTTAATATAATAGCCACTCTTGTCTAATGGTCAGAAGGACACATAAGCAGATTAAACAAAATACAGGTTTTAGCCCATAAAGAGTATTAAATATAGATATATCTCTCTCAGTTCTTACCATAACTTCAGAGATTTCATATAATGGTAGTGGTTATTTAATGCCTAGCCTTGCTTTACATGGGTTATTTTTCTTCTGTAGTCCATTCTCAGCATGCATGACATCCCTCAAAAGAAAAGGAAAAAAGAGGAAAACCTTGTACGACTCATTTAGGTATTTGGGTCTATATTCTACATAAAACAATGTAAATTTGTGGGTGGGCCAAAAAAAAGGAAAGTGCATGCTCCACCTTCTTTAGTTGAAACAGGACCTTCAAGTTTCCAGGGATGTGTTTTTGTGCGTGATAAGTGCTTTGAAGCTCCTGTATTCTTCTCTTTTTTGTTTCTCTTTTCAGTTACAATTTAGACTACATTCTTGCTTTGTGAATATAAGTCTATTTTCAGAAACTGTGAGCGTACAAAATGTCAGCACAATTACTTCATCTCTTGTGTTTCCACTGGATTGTCAACTTGTTAAGTTATTTTTAGAAGTTTTTGGTTCTTGCTGACACATTAATTTCCCCTCAATGGTAGGCTCTAGTGCAGCAAGAATGCAGAAAATGGGCTATCAATGGCGTGAACATTAAGTATGAGATAAGGAACAACAGATATGGATACAAAGCAGGTGCTTTGAAAGAAGGGATGAAACACAAATACGTCGACGATTGTGATTTTGTGGCCATTTTTGATGCAGATTTTCAACCTGACTCCGATTTTTTGATGAAAACTATTCCCTTTATGTTCCACAATCCAGAAATAGCTCTAGTTCAGACACGATGGATATTTGGTGAGTACATTTGGTTCTAAAATAGTATCCTTTTGTCTCCAAGTATTAGTATTTATTCTTCTGACATGTACATACATGTAATTCCATATATCAAAGCATGCATATACTTTCTATGTGAATCTATGTAGTTCTTGTATATTTTTTGTATCCGGAAGATAATTCAAATTTCCCTAGAATATTTGATGGCAGTATCTCAACTCATATTTTTTTTTTACTTCCAATCAAGATGAATTGGGGGATCTTTCTGGTTTCATAGACATAAATTGTATAACCTACAAGGTAGGTCTCTATGCACAAGAAGTGCCCTTTTAAGTTTCGTGGCATGGTCCTGTATTGCTAGGTGTGCCTTGACTAGAATTTAAGTTGTTCCTATAGCTAAGAGAGTTATGGTTGCATATAGCTTGAATGATGCTATTGATGCTGACATAGATGTATGTCTGACATAGATATATGTCGCTGACATAGATATATGTCACATATGTTTATGCACATTTATCTTCTTTTGCTTTCTTAAGAAAATTTAGTCAAAATCTAACTTCTGAAACTGTTTTTGTAGTTAACTCCAATGAGTGTCTAATGACAAGGATGCAAGAGATGTCAATGGATTACCATTTTAAGGTTGAACAAGAGTCGGGTTCAACAATGTGCTCCTTCTTTGGTTTCAATGGTAAGCAAAATGTGTGTGGAATGTCTTGTGATAAGTAAATATTTAATTTCTATGTGAAAGGTCCGTTCATATATAGAATTTGAGTAAGGAATAGTTTCCCTCTCAAGATGATTTGTAGCAGGAGTCCTTTAAGGAAAGGAGGTCTTACTGTTCATTGTTGGCTGGGAATACAAGAGGGTGATAATTTGGATAAAAGATGAAAAAAGGAAGTAACAACACGTGTGACACTAGTTTAACTTTTTCCGTCTCTGATGTAATGTTACAGCTTAATCTATTGGTGGCGTGGAAGCAAATAATACAATTTTTTAGGGTGAAAAGAATGGTGAATTTGAATAAGTGAATTTTTTAAATCTTTAAATTGAAAGAACATCTGAATCGAAGTTCATTGCTTATCAAATTTCAAATAAATTTCAGTCCAGCAAGTTGAATCCAAATATATCAGTGTAAGAGCGCTTATATTTCAGTAGGCTCGTTCTAAAGTTCATTCTACATAACTTTTGAGGTGAGGAGGGGTTAGGAAAAAAGCAAGAATGTGAGTCTTTTCATTATAGGAACCGCTGGTGTCTGGAGAATATCGGCTCTGATAGATGCAGGAGGTTGGAATGACCGTACAACTGTAGAGGATATGGATTTAGCAGTTCGGGCAAGTCTTAGAGGTTGGAAATTCGTATACACAGGCAATGTTAAGGTACTTATTTTGTATAATATAAATTATTACATGAACTTTTGATTTCATTTCAAGCGTAAATTTTCTTGAAATGGGAAATATAAATTAAACGAAAAGAAAGTTGCATGTTAAAAGTGATTTCTGTTTGGCGTACCTTGCAGGTTAAAAGTGAACTGCCAAGCACATTCAAGGCTTACCGAAATCAGCAGTACAGGTGGGCTTGTGGACCGGCCAATTTGTTTAGAAAATCAGTAAGAGAGATTCTGAGGACAAAGGTCAGCATGTTCAACTCTTTCGTCAGCATGTTCAACTCTTTCTTGAATATATAATACGCGGTTTAAATAAAACGTGAGAATAAGTTGTCTCCATTTATACGGAAAAAAGAATGTGCCTCATATTACAATTTTATCATCTTTTATTTTTGGAAGCCAATAACATCATAGTTTTTTTTTTGGGCTGACTGAATGATGAGTACCGAACTTTAGAAAGTGGTGGGTACATGATAGGTTGTGGTATTCATGTACTGTCTGTGCTTGTTGTTTACCTGTGTTTTTATTTCGTGCTGATTAGAAAGGGATTTATAGTATAAACCTTTTAGCAATCACTACACAATTACTGTGTGGAAATAATGGATATATGAAGTGGCAACTAGTTTTTCTAAATGAACTGCCAATGGACAAGAGGCAAGGCTCACCTTGCTAGTCACATTGGATATACGGGCCTCGTCACCTTTATATCTTGGTAGCTCATTTGGCAAATGAGCCAGCAACTTATGCCAACTAACCTTTACTATACTGATATACTAGTTTTGTGTTTGTTTAATGATAATTAGTTTCTGTGATACCTTTGGTATTTGTGGTCTGAATATATCTTGCAGAAAGTATCTGTGGGGAAGAAAATCTACATGCTGTACAATTTCTTCTTTGTTCGAAGGATTATCGGCCACCTCATCACTTTCATGCTGTACTGTGTTATAATACCGGCATCAGTGTTTGTTCCTGAGGTTGATATTCCAGATTGGGGGGTGGTTTATGTTCCTTCAATAATTACAATTCTAAATTCAGTTGGAACGCCAAGGTATGAACCTTATTTGGCTATACATTTCCTGAAGCTCGAGTTAATACATGATCAATCGTTCATTAATTCATAAAGTGTATCGTAACTTGTGCTCACAGATCCATCCACTTATTAATCCTCTGGGTCTTCTTTGAGAATGTAATGTCTATGCATCGGATGAAAGCAGCTATAACAGGTTTACTGGAGGTAGGCAAAGTGGATGAGTGGATTGTGACCGAGAAGTTAGGGTCGGCTCCAAGGGCAAGCACCATCAAAGAAGCAGCCAAAAGATTTAAATGGATGATCACGAGAAGGTATGTTCCTCTTGGATATGTTCTCTATAAAAGATCAAATTGATTCAGCTCTCAAATGCCTTAAATATATAGTCTGGAATAATCCTGACTTGAAATTGGCATTGGCTATTATTCTCCGCTAGGCTTCTCCTTCCGGAGTTGGGGCTAGCAGCATACCTCTTTACTTGTGCCTATTATGACTACAACTATGGAAGGCGTAAATTCTGCTATTACATATTTCCACAATCACTTGCATTCTTCATCATGGGTCTTGGATATGTTGGCACCATTGTCCCTAACTTGTAGGAGGTCGAAAGTACAGCGGAATATTGGGGACAATGCGATTACCGTCAAGTCTACCTTACGATTTTGAGTGAATTGTAGTATTTTCTTAGTAGTTGACTGTGAGTGAAAGTAAATCGGAATGCGATGAATAATATAGTTAGCATCAGTTTTTTGCAACCTTCTTTGTCCTCCAGAAGGTGATCATTTCCGGTAAATGAGTGTTATCCGGAGTCGATTGGTAGCAGAATCCGGCTATATATTACAATACAAACGATGGTGATTCAGAGGATGCTCTAAATTTTTAGGATTGATCAGCCAATAGGCATATCTTTCAAGTTCTCTTTGATTAGCTACAATGTAGTTTTATACATGTCATCTCCAATCAGATTCAGCTGCATAGGCTCTTAGGAGATCCAATGCAAGGAAAAGATGCGTCAACGAAGAAAGAAGAGCTTTTTGTTTAAATGAACATGTACTGCAATGCGTTGCTCAACGTTTCCAGTTGTATTGCTTAGCATACACTTTTGCCTTTGTTTAGTTATGTATGCAATAATTCAGAAGCCAATATAGATTGGACAGAACAGTTTATTGACATTTGTTTACTTTTCCCTACTTCATGAGAGCTTAATTATTTATTTATTTTTCATCTTGAGATAAATGTGCTGTAACATTCAGGTTATACTTTTTTTTTTTTTTTTTTTGGGGGGGGGGGCCGGGGGGGGTACATGGAAGATTAGCTTTTGTTTTGTTGTGCATGATTAGTCTCTCAAATACTCGGATAGAAACAGGATCTATGTTTCTGCTTAGATAAAGAAACAGATTGTAAATTTAAGGAGCGCTTCTCCCAACTTGTGACTCATTAAAAAATATTATTCTGGAATACCTAATTTAGAAATTGATGGTTATGCAAATGTCACCTTTCAGACCCTCCTCCTTTTTTATCTGATCTGTTTCTGAAGCTGTTATTCTTCTTATTTCAAATAAAAGGGTAGAGTTGGGGAGACCTAGAAAAGGGAAAGAGAAGAGAATTTTAAATTTAACTTTGTTTGGGAGTTTTGTTGGGAAGGTAAAGAGTGTAAAGGAAGGAGAAGCTTTTAAAAAAAATTTATGATTTCTTTCCCCTTCGAAATGGGGGGTAAAGAAGAGAAACGGAAGGAAAGTAAAAGTTATAAAATACAAAAGGCATTTTGACCCTCTATTATATAAGCCAATGGCTAAGATTCATTTACTTTCCTTCCCTTCTCCTAATTAGAAATCCCAAACAACATAATTTAAGTTCACCTCTATTCCCCTTATAAAACTCCCAAACAAGATATTATATTTGCCCTGTATTTCCTTTCCCCAAACTTACATTTCCTCTCCTTCCCTTAATAAACTCCCAAACATATCATTATACCTGGCGTTCACTAATCTCAATTAAAAGAGAATATGGGTATTTTTGACATAAGAGATATTTGTTTCATTGGTCCTTAATTGCTGTCACTTTCAGTGGCATATTGATGCATTTTGCATGAAAAAAAGGGTAACAGCTATTATAGAGGGATTCCCATGGCTAATTAACACTCACCGATAAAATAAATCAACTCAGCTGGGCATGGTTCCGGATTGTTTCGGGTAGGGTCTCGATTGGCGAAAATCCATGCTGGATGAGGGGGTTTAATTGTTCTTTTCGTCAGGAGAAAAGGCAAAAGAATAAGGCTTTAATTTATTGAAATTCCGAAATTGCCCCTCTGGTAGTTTATTTTACCTTTCCAACCTGTAATACAAAAGAATATTTTAATAATAAAAAGGATTTCCACATCAACTCTCCCCCCAGGGGGTCCCAAAGTTCGGGTCCAAAATGAATTATTCATGTTCTTGGTATAGAACACATTTTGTTTCATCCGTTTCCCAGGTTAAAATTTGTGGTCCAATCCTATGGAGCCCTCACAATTGTCGTGCATCGCGTTGTTTTGCCCGTACACTTGCTAGTGTAGAAAGAAAATTGAGAGAGAGAGAGAGGGATATTGTTCATGAGCCATGTCAACCTATTGTATAGATGATAGGTTTGAGTACAAGGCAAGAAATGCGTATGTTAAAATTAAATGCCTGTAAACAAAATAAACTAAACTCGTCTGATATTTATTCTAACAAGCAGTATTAATTATCTTTGGAGAAATGAGTCCTGCCTACCAAAACAATTTGACACGCATGCATGCTACCCATGGATCAATTGGTCATTGGCTGCATTTGTTCTGGTGCTGAGAGAACATCCCTTGTACAACTATTTATTTCTTCTACGTCTAAAAGACTGTAAAACGCTTTTTTTGTCTTAACCCCACGAGAGAAGATGTCCTCACTCGGCAATATTGAGCAGATGCAAAAATGATACTTCCTGTTGGGGATTCGAACACACATCAAACCCGTGTCCTTACGGATCTTGTGTTAAGAGTTTAACAAGTAGGAAATCACAACAAATAAAAGAAAAACTTGTAGGAAAGAACAATCAAACCAGAGAACATCAGATTTAACAAAGGTTCGACAAACGTGCCTACGTCCTCGGGAGCCACACCACAAAAACTTAATTAAATGAAGAAAATTACAATGCCCACAAATATGTTTTTATCTCTCTGAGATCTCTCTGAAAGAATCCTCTCAAAACCCTCTTTTTCTATGTTGCTATTAACCCTAAAATCGTTTAGGTATATATAGCATTCTGGCCCAAAACAATTTCCAAAACGAATCAGCAAACTGGAAAAACCGATTACGATCGACTAGACCATGTGTGTCGGTCGACTGACCAGAAAGTAATTTCTTACAAGGTTTTCATGCACCTTTTCGGTCGACCGATTGGTCACCCTCGGTCGACCAACAACACAGCTTCGATCGACCGACAACACAGCTTCGGTCGACCGGTCAGAGTGTGCTCCTGAGTTCATTTTCTGCAGTCTCTTCGGTCGACCGGATCTCTTCAGTCGGTTGACTGACCCGAGATTTTTCAGCCTCGCAGAATTATTTTAGGTTTCGTTCTTCACACGACCAAAACCAACACTTCCTTCTTTGTATTCTCTCTCTTTTGATTTTGTGTCATTCTGATTAATGTTTTTCAATTCCCTAGAGGGGCCTTTAGTTTGATTGTCAGCATGACATGATCGAAACTCCAGCCAGCGTCTGACCACACAGTAGTTAGAATTTCACGAGCAATGGTCCACCGCGAGTAAAACACAGTAGCATCGCATCCTTCTGATATGAAATGTGTGCACCTTATAAAACATTATGCCAAGATCATCATCCATGAGTTTTCTCAATCACTAAACAATTATTATCAATTATATATGCTCCAAAAAAGACAATAAGATTAAAGCAATTATACGGAAATAATGTAGGAGTCTCACCGTGTTCAGATCTCACACATGGGTTTTTTTTTAAAGTAGGCACTTCTTTGTAGTATAAAAAGGCCAAAACCACAGAGGAGAAAGTCGCACCCATAGCCTTCTCTCTAACTAACACGTTTATACGAGTGGAGTTAGAGAAGGAGGCCAAGCTACTTAATGGAAGGTACTAATACTACTACTGTCTTCTTTAGTACCGACTTCTACTTCATCGCATGTGAAAAAAAAAAAAAAAATCTTAATGTTTCTCTACGCTACTAACATATATAGTGTTGGTTTTGTTTCAAACAATGTAGCCAAATTGTCTCGGGTGCTAGTCCTTGTGGCCAATAAGGGATACGAGCTTCTTTTCTCTGTGGCGGAAATTGACTTCCATGAGGGGATATGGTTGATATGGTGGAAGATCAGAGAGAAGGTGATCATTCCAATGGTGAACTTTGCTGTGATCTTGTGCTTGGTGATGTCGATAATGGTGTTTATTGAAAAGGTATCAATGTGTGCTGCGAGCCTGTATGCTAAGGTATTTCGGCGCAGGCCACAGAGGATATATAAATGTGATCCTATAGCAGGGGATGAGGAGACTGGAAACTTGGCTTACCCTATGGTTCTCGTCCAAGTTCCTATGTACAATGAGAAGGAGGTGAGGTCGCATCGTTCTCTCATGAACTCTCCTCTCCTTGTATTTTTTCAACCAAAAGATAGCATGGATTTGTTAACCGGAATCATTTGTCACGGTTAATCATCAACTAAAATGATGAGCAATTCAAAACGCAGGTGTACCAGCTGTCTGTAGGAGCTGCATGTAACATATCATGGCCTAGCAATAGGATCATAATTCAAGTTCTCGACGATTCTACAGATCCAATCATCAAGGTTTGAATTTTACTCAATTATCTCTCCCCCAAAAAACTTTTTTAGCGCTCCCTCTGTTGGAAATGATCGTTGTTTTGTATCTAAAAGTCTTTTAATCATGTAACAATCAGACACATTTATCATATTGCCCCACCAAGTTAATCAGTAAATGGTCTAACATTCTCCGATGTTCGCGTTATTAGGGGTGAGATTATGACTGGTGCAGTACATAAACTAGAGTAGATCCGATGGCATTATTTAAACACCTATTGGCAATTTTTAATAGCAGCTGGAAAATCCCTGTATCATGCACCGCATTTAAAAAGAAGTGGGGTGAAAATTTTTAATTAATAAATATGAAGATTTTAGCAAGTTCCAGCAATTAAACATTTTTAGCTGTCTGGGTTTCTTTGAATTAGTTTAGCAGTGATTGACTAGGTAAATATTTGACTCCATCACTCTTCTTGCTGGGGACTCTGGAATTATTCCCCACCTGTCACGGCTCACGTTTCGCTGATGAGCATATGCTTCTGTTTTTAGACATCTCTAGCCATTAATTAAATTGGATCTTGTCAGTTGGATTAGTTAGTTGACAAAATTAATCACCCACTTGTTTACTAACACGATTAGAAATTTGAATAGCACCAATATCCAAAGCTACTTAGCTACTTCCATCTTCTCAACTTCCATCTTAAACCATTTAGGATGTTAGGATACTTGAACCCCAGACTTCCTGTACAACTGCGCAGGCTTCAGAATTGTTCTACGTAGAGGCTCTACTAATTACTCGATTCTATATATCCTTTGATTACAGGAATTGGTGCGAAATGAGTGCGAGAAGTGGCTAAAGAAAGGAAAGAATATTAAATACGAGACGAGGAATAACAGGAACGGATACAAAGCAGGTGCCCTCAAAGTAGGGATGACATATGATTATGTGCAGCCATGTGAATATGTGGCCATGTTCGATGCTGATTTTCAACCTTCACCCGATTTTCTCATGAGAACAATCCCTTTTCTTGTTCACAATCCAGATATTGCTCTTGTGCAAGCTCGCTGGAAATTTGGTGAGCTTACTAGTAAACTCAAGAAGCTGCCTAGTTTTTTTTTTAATTTAAATACTGATCGACCTGATAATATTTCTGTTAATGCCAACTTGAGCAAATAACTATTCGTTCAAGCTAGATGTATCGAGAATGCTATCTCTGAGAGATGCATGTAAAGCCACTGGAGAACTGATTATTAATTTTCTTCAATCATTGTATCAAATGTTGCATAATTAATCCATCACGTGCGAAAACGAATTATGTCAGCAGATACTTGCTATTTGTAAACTATTAAATCAGGTAAGCAGACGCGCAAGCTAACAGCTTATAAACAATTACACATAAACCAAGCTGTTTTACGAGTCAACAGGTATGAAAGGTTGTTAGAGTATATATTTACTTTTGCAAGTCAACTGTTATGCTTTAGTAAAGTAACAGAGTAAAAGGATCTCATACCTTTACGGTAAAAAAAAAACACATCACATTTAATCAACAACATGATTTATCTCTTTGCCATAAGCCTATTTCTAAAAGATGCTCATGATACCTTTTCCTCTTTTTCTTTTTCAACTCCCTGGTGTTGCAGTAAATGCCAATGAATGCCTAATGACAAGGATGCAGGAGATGTCAATGGACTACCACTTTAAGGTGGAGCAAGAATCAGGTTCATCGACTGTCGCATTCTTTGGTTTCAATGGTATGTGCCTTCAAAATTGTAATGGACACAAAGGGAGTACTCTGCTGTAATATTACTAAACTTCAGCTGTATCATCAAAAACCCACCTAAGAATGATGACACTCACTTCAAAAGAGTATGGTTACACAAGTGTTATGACAACAATTTGAAATAATGTGAAATGTTAATGTCAATTAATTTGTAGAATAAACCTTATCCCTGAAATGTGGCTATAGGAACTGCTGGTGTTTGGAGAATCCAGGCCATCAATGACGCAGGAGGATGGCAAGATAGAACTACAGTAGAAGACATGGATTTAGCAGTTAGAGCAGGGCTCAAAGCCTGGAAGTTTGTTTATGTAGGCAACGTGCAGGTAAAACTTTAATTTGTCTGCGTATTTATGCTAACCTAGCAAAATGTTGATTACAAAGAGCATCATGAATCCTGTTTTGGGGATTTCTAGGTTAAAAGTGAACTTCCAAGCACTTTCAAGGCCTATCGTTATCAACAACACAGATGGTCGTGCGGACCTGCAAATCTTTTCAGAAAAATGTTATGGGATGTTATTTATGCCAAGGTTTTCCCTTCTCGTTGTATTTAATTTTTTTTTCCCACTTACGTTAAACTTTACATGTTGATGACAGAGAGCTAGTTTACTTGTTCACTCTTTAGAACCTTGCTAGATAAATATAGATCACAAGAAATATTCAGTTAATCTAATATTTTAATTTCTTGGTGCAGAAAGTATCCCTGTGGAAGAAATTCTACGTGATCTACAGCTTTTTCATAGCCCGAAGGATAGTATCACATACTGTCACGTTCTTCTTTTATTGTGTGGTGATCCCTTTTTCTGTGTTCTTCCCCGAAGTTGAAATCCCAAAATGGGGAATGGTTTACCTCCCAACAACCATTACTCTTCTCAACTGTGCTGGAACTCCAAGGTTAGAAACTTCATGTTTCTCATCCTTCCTAATCATAGCATACAGCAAACAATTTGAAATATTCTTTCTACTAATCACTTAAAAGATTCTCGCTTTCTTCACTTACGTGAGGACTAATTAACTGTCCTTCTGTCTCAGATCTATCCACCTAGTCATCTTCTGGGTATTGTTTGAGAATGTAATGGCCCTGCACCGATGCAAAGCTGTCTTCATTGGCTTATTAGAAGCCGGGAGAGTTAATGAGTGGGTAGTCACAGAGAAATTAGGAGACCTACTGAAATCAAATTCAGCTGCTAGTATCGCTAAGAGATTCCAAAGCAAGTTTTGGGAAAGGTAAACATGTTCCCCTCTTTCACATCTACGATGCATCTTGCCTATGGTACATAGACAGTGTCAGGGAGTCTTGATAATGATAAATTAGTTGGGAAGTCATATCCAGTCTTTAACATTTAAGAAGTTGTAGTTTTACTAATTGATTTTTGCCCCCCATAATCACTGGTTGTAATTGAAGTTATGGTCTTCATTCCTCAGATTTCATATCTTGGAGCTCGTAGCAGGGGCGTACCTAGTATTGTGTGCTCTCTATGACTACGTCTATCGTGATGACTACTACTTCATCTACATCTTTCCTCAGGCTATCTCATTCATAATCATGGGATTTGGTTATATTGGCACCATTGTTCCTAGAGACAAGTAGAGGCAATATTGTGGAGACCAGTATCACGCAACCTCTTTTGTCCTTCTTCATGCTTTGATTCTTTTTCCCCACCCTGGATGATCCACTACAATTGTTAATATGGCATATAATAATAAATCCCATGCGGTTGACACAAGAGTTATGGTTGGACAGTGCGATAATTATCAGACAAACAGTAGTGAATGGATATAAGTTCATTTGTATTTGTTTGTCTTCCAAAATGTCAGTACTATAATTTTTGTAGCAGGTGGCATCTTAAGCCACAGAATGTGTAATTCAAAGTCTATCTGAATAAGATAAATCAAGCTGCCAGTTTGCTTTTTCTTTTCGTGAGAACAAAGTGGCCAGAGTATTAATCACTTCGTGTATTCATGGGAGATCTTCTTTACCAGTCTTTATTCCAGTTCATCAAAGGGATGCTCCGGGGTCGGACATTCCAAAATAGAAAAGTACATTGGTTTGCTTTCAGTCCATACCACAGTCACGCGGGAAATATTTAACGGGATAAATTCTTCAGATCCTTTCCCTCGAGACCTCTTGCTGAAAAAAATCCCCAAGTATTGAATCAGGATGGAAGGCTTAAAAAAAGTTTAACTTGCTTAATGTTGAACGGGGACCAAGAACAATAACTGTAAAGATGATGTCCATGCTTCATTTGTTGAGCTAAGCGAAAATAATCTGCTTCCTTATTTCCAGGTGAAGATTCTAAATTTTGAAGTGTGAGAAACAATTCAAATTTCACAGATTCTGGCTCATACTATGAACTTTCTTACCTTTCTCACATGATTGCTAAGTAAGGTTTCACACATTTTATGTTGCATGCTTAATAAACTATTGAAGTATCAAGCTATTTAGCACATGTACATTGATTATTTTACCATTGTACCTATGATTTCTTACCCAGCCAACATCATAAGCAACACAATGCTCAAAGCAACCTTTAAATGTATATGTTGATAACGGTATTGGTTTTCATTTTATTGATATCAGTGTGCTGGTTCTGAAGTTGGACGATTTCGACAAAGATTGATTGGAATTATCAAATTATATTTTGTGCTTTAAACCTCAGGTATCTTGCATTACTAGTTATTAGAAAATATCAAATTGTATTATTTGTCATTATGAAATATCAACGCTATTGGCCTTGATTGACGTGCTTAAAATCTGATATGATATGGTCAATACGTATCAAATATCAGCCTATACCTCAAACCTTAGTCATCATTACTCATTAGCATACCTTCTTTTTGCAATTAGAATGTATTCACTATTCACACCAGCAAGGGCTTTCACGTGAATTAAAGTGAGTATATATTACTGAAATCAAATTAAAGAATGTAGTCTGATGTAGGAAATCAGTGACTCAGACCTAATCAACCTGAAGGAGAAGAGTAAGAACAAACGCAAATCAAACAGCTGGGCTACATCTAGTAAAACTGGAATTTGAACTAAAGAGTACATTTCTCTATGTTTGACAAAAGTAAAATACTTCATCTTCTATCACCTTCTTTCCGTCTCGTGTTCCTCATCTTTCTATAACTAATTCACCAATGCATGATATGTTAATACGTGCCAAAAAATGGAAGTCATACTTTGATCTCATCTCACATAGTCGCAATATTGCACTCTTCGTCATGCCAGTTAGCGAACAAACTGCCGTCCTAAGATGAAGGGACAAATTGAACGGACAAGGCACGAACTTCAAGAGATTTACTAGAGAAATTTGTTAGTGTGTCTCTCTCAAATCTTATTATAGATAAGGTTACAAAAATAACATAAATTTTAAGTTTTATGTTGCACCCTGTGATATGTGGTAATCTAGAGAGCTTTTGCCAGAGAGAAAAAGGATGTGAGTGATGATTTTCAGCTGTCAACCCTAAACGGCTGATTCTTACTCTATCTGATATATTGGTTTCAAAGTGAGAGGAAAGGGATGACAAGGACTGTTTGATGTATTTCTACTCTGCATATTAATGTATCAAGAAAGGTAAAAAAATTATAATTTTGTTATGGATGAAGAGCATACAGTCAGTCGCCATACCCTGCCCCATGATTGCTATGATGTAGCTTAAATATTTAATTTTTTGAGAAATATCTTACCAACTCACAAGGATGGAACCACAAATCTTCTTGTTCTAAGTCACCAATCTTATCATACAAGTCTCCTCCATTGCTAACAGATATCATCAACTGATAGCTTTCCTCTCTAATAGTCAGGAGGAGGTTATCTATTAAGGGCAATCACTAGGTCCACATTAGCTACGATGTCTTGAAACAAAGTGTTGGAAGATCTAAATAGGAGGTAAAGGAAAGATGTGCATGCATGAAACAATTTAGTAACAGGGCATATGCATGTTCTCAATTATTGTTGCATCCTCTTTCCAGATGTATTTCCCACACTTCTCCACTAACACTGCATCTTGTCCATTGTCCTCTACCACACCAATCTCGTGCATGTTTTGACACCAAAAACTCATGTTGTCAATCGCCTTAAAAAAATATAAAACACCTCTGTAATTGTTCACCAAGCAATGTGATGAGGCTGGGGACACTTTTCTTGGACTTGAAGATGCTGAAATTCAGCAGCTCCACACCCACCTAGCTATAGCAATCACCTAACTCTAATAGTGTTTACCTACCCTAAATCAATGTTATAAATAACCCCCAAGTGTTTATATTAGATCCATCCCAGTAGCAGAGAGAGAGAGAGAGAGAGAGAGAGAGAGAGAGAGAGAGAGAGAGAGAGAGAGAGAGAGAGAGAGAGAGAGAGAGAGAGAGAGAGAGAAACTATTTGTATTTGAGAGTATAGTGTGTTTGTACTACTAAAGAAATAATAACAATATATTTCTTAGTGTCCATCACTCTTCTCAACTCAACAAGTGGTATCAGAACCTGAATTAGGTGTGTGTATCTGTTTATCGTATGCTCTGTGGCTGCCACCAAAGGTGGATCCTCCACATCAAAAAATAAGTTATATTATCTTTTACCCTTTGAATATTCACGAGTACGGTACTATTCACGAATATTGTTACTGTTTATAACTATGATTATTGTTCACGTGAAATAGTAGAAGTTGTAGTTCGTGATAGAAGTAAGGCGCTCGGGACCCGATCTTTCCTACGTTGATCCTATCGTCATTCTTGAAGGTCGAAGCTCGTGTTCAGTCCAGGACTATGAAGTTGGTTGGTCAGGGACCAGACTTGCGTGGAGATACTGAAGCAGTACTACGTTATGATTGCGGATCTGGCAATACGACTACTACACTAGAAACTCAATGGTAATAATTATAACTACTGGGAGATGTGTATGAAGTCATATTTACAAGGACTAGACCTCTGGAAGGTCATCGGGGATGCTGAAACTACATCCCCTTGGGAAGCTGGCGAAGCACTAAGAAAATGGAACATCAAAGCCAGCAAGGCTATGTATGTGTTGAAGACAATAGTAGAAGAATATCTCGTAGACTATATGCGAGATGCTAGAACTCCGAAGGAGGCATAAGATGCGCTCGCAATACTCTTCTCGAAAAAGAACGATGCTCGTCTTCAACTCCTGCAGAATCAATTGATAACCTAACAATAGAAGGATCTGACAATCAGTCAGTACTTCAAGCAAATAAAATCACTCTGTTCAGATATTACTCAGCTAGATCTAGATTCTAAAATATTCGATGCAAGGATGAGGAGAATAACAATCTACGGTTTTAGACCAGAATATCACGGTCTTGTTGCTGCTACACACAGGTGGCCGACTCAACCAACATTATTAGAGCTGGAGAGTTTGCTCACAACACAAGAAACCCTAGCCAAACAATTGGCTGGCATTTCAATAAAAAGCAAAGATGAATCACTCTTCAGCAGCAAGGAGAAAGGTAAACAAAGTGGCACGAGGAAAGAGGGGTATGGACAGGCTGGTTCAAGGAGGCAGCCAGGACGACCATACACCGACTGAACACAACAACGTGAGGAGCAAGGTGATCGTCAAGCAAGGAGACCTGATAGTGGCTGTTACAACTGTAGGAAGAAAAGACACAAGAGTGCCGCTACAAGAGAAGGCCTATAGAGGGCAATGCTACAATATCACGTAGCAATGCTACAATATCGCGTAGATGTCAAGATGATGAATAAGAATGGGATGCCCAAGCATCTGTGGCCATCATTGAAGATGTACCAGTCAACGAAAACGAGGTTGTTGGTATGACACTAACCTCGATTGTAGAAGAATATGAGTCCGCATTTGTAATGGCTTCAGATCAAGAAGAAATCAGCTATAATAAAGATTGGATCGTCGATTCTAGATATTTCAACCACATGACGGGAGATAAGGAAAAACTTGTTAACATGAAGGAGTATAAAGATGGCCAAGAAGTTATGATAGCGAATAGTTCAAGATTACCTATCACGCACATTGGAAAGACTACATTTACACCGCGCTACAACCCAAATCGGATACAACTACAAGATTTATACCATGTACGTGGTATGAAAAAGAATATTCTATCTGTTTCCCAATTAACAACTTCTGAAAACTATGTAATATTTAGACCACAAGATGTAAAAGTCTATCGAAACTTGAAGCCACCAGGAGAACCTGTCATGGAGGGACGGAAGGTAGAATCTGTCTATGTGATGTCAGCAAAATCAACATATATAGATAAAGCCAAAAAGAATGAGACGACTAATTTGTGGTATGCTTGGCTTGGCCATGTGAGCTATCACAAGCTCAAGATCATGATGTAGAAGTCAATGTTGAAGGGTCTCCCACACTTGGATATTCATGGGGGGATCGTATGAGGAGGTTGTCAGTACGGTAAGGAGCATCAATTATCGTATAAGGAGTCACAGTTCAGAGCCAAAGAACCTTTGGAACTTGTACACTCAGATGTATTTGATCGAGTAAAACAAGAATCAATCGGTGGGATATGGTTGTAGGCAATAAAAATTGCCTTTAATCCCTATCAGAGAAGTTCAGAATAAGACTGCTAAAACCTCACCCGAAATAGCAAAAAAGGGGAAAACACTGATATCTCTTAAATCGGAAGGAATTTAACGAAATAAATGGAGGAAAACTAAACCTTTTGGGTTGGTTTGGTCGGCTCTGTCTTTTTGAGATAGGGAATTTTTATATATAATTCGTCAAATTCTGACTTACGGTTTGAAAGTTATGACCTGTTCTTCGTGGTATGTTCTGAAGCTCGCCTGCACAGCCTCGCCTGTAGAGCTCGCCTGACAGCTTGAAGCTCGTCTGTATGATCTAGGCTCGCCCGAAGGCAAGCTCACTTGTACAGACTCGCCTGACAGCTTGAAGCTTGCCTGAAGGCTACGCTCGCCTGTAGATCCTTGGTTCGTCTGTAGAGTTGCCAGCCCGCCTGTAGGGTCACTAGCCTACCTGCAGGGTCGCCAGTCCGCCTGCAGAGTGTCCAGCCTGGCTGCAGGGTTTCCAGCCCGCCCGCATGGGTCACCAGCTCACCTAGCCTGTCAGCCACGTACTTGAGGTATGGATGCAGTCACTTCCCTTGATTTAAGGGATTCACCATACCCAGTAAGGGAGCGGTCAATTCACGTGATTTAAGGGCTTAACCATACCCAGCATAGGAAGAGTCATTTCCCATAATTTAAGGGAATGGTCACATCCATTCCCTCACGTTCTGAGGAAGTGGTTACTCACCACTTTTTCTCTACAAATAGCCATTGATATCTACATGAGAAAGGGTCTTGGCCTTCTTTAGAACTTGGCCTTTTAAGTGGCTGGCTGGACCTTCTTTGGGACAGCCCCCTTGGCAATTTTAAGTCTTAATCTGAACTCTCAGATTTAGAGACTCTTGGCTCATTGGCTTTGTAAACTCTTGCATTGTAGTCTTCTTAGTGCATTCAGCCTTGATACTCATCAAGCTCGGGCATTTGAACTCGAACCATAACTTCGATCGGATCGTCTTAAGGGAAGCAAACTTGGTACGAACACCGAAGGAGGCGTCCTACCGCTGTCGAAGAACCCATGTTAAACAAGAAAGATCATTCCCCTTCTCCTCTGTTGTAAACATTGATCATTAGTTTGTACTAAGTCATTCTTATAAATACAAATGACCCCTCAACCGGGAAGTCGGTTTTTACACCCAACAGAAGATGGCGACCACAGTGGGAGGAACTATTTTTTCAACTGAAATGATGGTGGCGTAATTCGACAAAATTGTGATAGGGATAACTGTTGAGTCCCTTGTGTTCGAGTTCGAGGAGTACTTATCTTCATCCTCCTCTGGCGGTAATGCATCTCGCAAGTGCTACAGAGTCGCGTGTGTGGCCCAACCCTAAGTGGCTGAGGCAACCACTCTTGAGAACTTCGCCCGAGCAAGCACAGTGGGTTCTATCTCCCCTAAGCTCATCAAGGCCGAGCCAAAGGCAAAGGATGCAAATTCAATGGCTGCGCGATGGGTCGTTGAACGATCCTTGCAGGCCCCCATGCAACAGGGGATGATGATTTATGTCGGTGCGGACCACGCCTTCACCGTCAACATGAATGCTCCCCTCTCCAAAAGAGCCAAGCAACAGTGACGACAAGCTCTCGCCCACCAAGAGGCGCACGCCCTCATCTTCGATGACGGCCTAAATTAATATTCAGGCCTGAAGAGATCTAAGCCAAAACGCAAGGTTCCCAATTTTAGCAAACTGAACCGATCAGGCGAGCCCAACTACTTAGGCGGGCTTTGCTCCATTGGTAAAGTTTCCAAAATTGGCAAACTTGGTGTTTTCGGTGAGCCTAGCAGTTCAGGCGAGCCCCACGAGCTTCGCTCCATGAGCAACGTTCCTAATTTTGGCAAACTGCTCAAATCAGGCGAGTCCACCTACTCAGGCGGGCTTTGCTCTTCAGTCGAGGTTCCCAAATCTGGTGAACTTCACAAGTATGGTGAACTCTGCAGTTCAGGTGAACTTCATAAAATAAGTGAATTTCATCAAACTCGCCCGATAGCCCAAGCTCGCCTGCAAGATCGAACAGGCAGATTTCACCAAGCTCGCCTTACGGCCCAGCTTCGTCGGCAGGCCAACTGTCACAAAAAAGGCAAAGTGGTAGCTTTCCAGACAGACGCACTACACCAAGATCGCCTAATAGACGAGCCTCGCCAAAGTAAATCTCGCTCAGCAGATGAGCCTCACTAGGCTAAACCTCACCGACACATGCGAGTGTGCCAACACATGCAAGCTCGCCCAACAGGCGAGCCTCACCAGGCTAAACCTCACCGACACATGCGAGCTTGCTAATATATGCAAGCTTTTCCAATAGGCAAGCCTCACCATGATAAACTTCGCTAACAGGCCCAAGCTCGCCAGATTTCAACACTTGGAGATTTTCCCAAGTGTTCCCCCAAGTGATCTCTTGAGCCCTCTTCTTGCAAGCACTCGTTTGGTCTTTCTGACGCTGGGGTTGTCACTATTAACCTACAGGGGATCTCAGAGGATGCTTGACTTGCAAACGCATGCCCTACGAGGTAATTCCTCAGTGCCACTGTAAGAGGTTCATTGTGGTGCTGCTCGAGCATTGCCGGTGTGCTGAAACGCCTAAACCATTAGTGTTTGAAAGACTCTTTTAGCAACCATCGGAGATGAGAACTCTCCTCCAAAGACGCAATCGTTAGAGGAGATGAGCTTCTGATGATGTGGAGCTCTCCGCCACAACTTTCAATGTGATGGGGAAGTCCAAAGCCATTGAGCGTGAAGGTATCTACCAACACACTCGCACCCAAACGGGGGTGGCCATTCCATTTGACTACACGCGCCTAGCACCCATCTCTGACGACGACAACGATGATTGCTTGACAGTAGCATCGTCGCAAGCCTCAAGCTCAGTTCAGGGAGAGCACGCAAATGTGCACATGACCGAAATTACTAATAAGATATCCAGGAGATTCGACGAGCAACAATCAACCATCAACTCCCTGAAGGAGATGATGGAGCCACTTCTAAGCGAGAAGAAGAAGAAGAGGACTTCACGTACTTCACGGAAAACCTCGAAATACAAAGAGCGGGTGCTTACTCCTTCTCACTCCTCATCCGAGTCATCTGAAGGAGCGTCATCTTTGAGTCATAATCCAAGAGACAAAAGGCTTGATGAGTTCCAAAGTCAACTTGATACCTTGAAGCTCTAGAAGCACATGAACAAGCTGAGGGTTGTCTGACCATATCCAATCGAATGGGATATAGTCTCCTACCCGTTGAAGTTTCAGCCATTAGACCTCATACAGTTCGATGGCAAGGGTTCTCCTACCCAGCACATCTACTACTTCCAGGTACAAACTGAACACATAGTGGGGAATGATCCTATTATGACTCGATCGTTCATTAGCACCTTCAAGGGGGTCGCTTTTGAATGGTTTCGCAGATTGGTGCCTGAATCCATCACCTGTTGGAAGGACATGGAAAGGCTCTTCATGGCTAGATTCTTCGATGATGATAAAGAAGTATTTGTGGCCATCCTACTAGCTGCCAAGCAGAAGAAGACAGAGTCTGTGGGTAACTTTGTCAAGAGGTTCAGAAACCGATCATTGTATACGCGTGAACAGTTTTCTGAGGCCACTCTCATTGAGATGTGCCAGAATAATCTCTCTATCAATATTCTATCCTATATGGGTGCTGTCATAGCTCACTTATGAAAAGACTTAATCCGCCAAGGAGAGCAAGTCAAGAGCATGCTCAAGCGCATGGATGCTGAAGGGTCATATGAATTTCAAGGGGGTGATGACCAAGACATCTCGGTAGTGGAAACCACCTCCTCATCCAAACCCTCTTCACAATAGAGGGGCAATGCTTCGAAGCACAAGAAGACCTCGATGGCATTTGCCAAGTTTACCAACTCGGACCCAAACTATGGGGCCGACTGTGAAGACTTAGCTACTATTGGCCAAAGATGATCGGTGAAGCTTAAATGCGTTAATCGCTAGAGGACCTGCATCCGATAGCAACTTCATACCCATTCATAGTATAATGAGCAACGTGTCAGCACAAGATTTCATCCTCTGACTC
Organism: Asparagus kiusianus; assembly: GCA_022839385.1. Taxonomy (NCBI): domain Eukaryota; kingdom Viridiplantae; phylum Streptophyta; class Magnoliopsida; order Asparagales; family Asparagaceae; genus Asparagus; species Asparagus kiusianus. The sequence continues at coordinate 235,130 of BQKN01065252.1, forward strand.
TAACGGGTATACAAGTATAAACTGTTCCTTACCTTTGATGGGAAGTTCCTAGAGGATATTACACATAATATTCTTAAAGATAACCCGGCTTACTCCAACGGGTAAACGAGTATAAACTGTTTCCCAAACCTCCAACTGGTATATGAGGCTAAACTATTCCCTATTTTTGACGGGAAGTTCCTAAAGAATATTCTTAAGGATAACCCGGCAAACTCCAACTGGTACACGAGTTGAAATTGCCCCTTTCTTCCAACCGGTGCACGAGGTAAAACTGCCCCCTTCCTCCAATCGGTGCACGAGGTGAAATTGTCTCCTTCCTCCAACCGATCCACGAGGCTAAACTGCTCCTTTACTCCAATGGATATACGAGTCTAAACTGTTTTCCAAACCTCTAATTGGTGTATGAGGCTAAATTATTTTCTACCTTTGACGGAAAGTTCCTGGAGAATATTCTTATGGATAACCCAGCAACCTCCAACTGATATACGAGGCTAAACTATTCCTTACCTTTGACGGGAAGTTCCTGGAGAATATTCTTAAGGATAACCCGGCAATCTCCAACTGATATACGAGGCTAATTTGTTCCTTACTTTTAATGGAAAGTTCCTAGAGAATATTCTTAAGGATAACCCGACGACCTCTAACTGGTTCATCTAAGTTACAGAGGATCATCCAAAGATGAAGATCAACTAAAGAATGCAACAGAAGCACATCACATGAGTTTCAAGGCACAAAATGAGCTTATAGCTTCCGAGACAGTTACAACTGTCTTGGAAACTACAAAGAAGCCAACACGCTTCCGAGACAGTTGTAACTGTCTCGGAAACTATGAAGAAGCTAACACGCTTCCGAGACATTTACAATTGTCTCAGAAGCATGAAGGAAGTCAACTGCTTCCGAGACACTCACAACTATCTCGGAAGCTAAGAGGGAAGTATAGTGTTTTTTTCTTGAGATTTGTGCGTGCCACGTGGCTCCATAACTACCAGAGATCATGTGGGAACGTGGGGAGCAGTTACAAGCGAGAATTATGCCCATAACTACAGGAATCATGTCATTAAAACGTGTTCGGAGCGGTTACAAAATGGCCAGAAGCAAGCTATGCTTTCGAGACAGTTGTAACTGTCTCGGAAATGGAAAGCTCATCATTGCTTCTGAGACAGTTACAACTGTCTTGAAAATAGGAGTTCCCTGACGCGACTTCATTTCGACTTCTGACTTCAGTTATAGTTCCTAGAGGCTATAAATATCCCCTAGGACCATTACTGACGAGATCCGAGCATAGAAAATAGAGAGAGCAGAGAAGTTTGAGTCTTTGACGATTCCTTAAGATCTAAGCCTTGACTTGATCTTGAGAAGAGTGTTCATCTTACTTCGATAAGATATTCACTGATCTTATTCTTGCTTCTAAACGAATGAAGAGTACCCAAAGCCTTCACAATTTGATCAGAATCTATGAATCAGTGGTCCACGAGCCAAAGCACTCCCGGCACAGGCAAAGTCCCACAAAGCAGAAATCGATAAACAATTTCTGTGTTATTTCAAGGAAATTGTAATTCTTTTGTTTGTTGTGTAAGAGAAGTCTTATAAAAAGACTATTTCTTTTGAATTTGTTATAATCGACTAAAGATATAATGAATTCCATAATGAAGTCAATTTCCAATGAAAACAATAATTTCGATCAGATCGTCCAAAGAAAGCAAACTCGGCACGAGCACCGAGGGAGGCGTCCTACCATTACCGAAGAACCCACGTTAAATAAGAAGGGCCATTACCTTCTCTTCTGTTGTAAACATTGATCATTAGTTTTAATAATCAATTCTTATAAATACAAAAGACCCCTCAAACAGAAAGTCAATTTTTACACCCAACAGCGGTACATGATCACTTTCATCGACGATTACTCGAGGTATGTCTGGGTTGATTTTATGAAGGAAAAGTCTGAAGCACTCTCCAAATTCAAGCAATTCCGAGAAGAAGTCAAATGAGATTTCGGTAAGAAGATTTGTTGTCTACGCACAAACAACGAGGGAGAGTACACATCGAAGGAGTTTTACGATTACCTGAAGTAGCACAATATTTAGCGATAAATAACATGCCCAAATACTCCACGGTAGAATGGCGTAGCTGAAAGGAAGAATCATCACCTTATGGAGATATGTCAAAGCATGCTTCATGCCAAGAACGTACTAGGACATTTTTGGACGGAGTGTATGAAGATGGTGGTGCATGTGATCAATCGGCTACCACAACCAAAAAAACTAGAGTTCATGTCATCATTTCAAAAGTTGTGGAATACCAACCTAACCGTAAGCCATTTCAAAGTTTTCGATTATGTATGTTATGTTTTGTACCTGGTCACTTAAATAGCAAATTCGATAAAAGACTGTAAGATGTATATTTGTGGGGTATGACAATAAAAGAAAAGGATGGAGATGTTGTAATCCCACGACCAGACGGTGCTATACATCAAGGAATGTTGTGTTTGACGAAGCCTTGTCTTGGTGGGCTTCACAAGAAGTTGCACTCCCAAACCCTAGTGATCTAGAGGATCAGTTGCAAAAGAAGCTGGGGGAGCCAGGTCAAGAGGAAGGACTACGTCAATCAGAAAAAATAGAATTAAGCTCTTCAACATCCTCAAAGAAGAATAATCCATAGAAAATTGGTGTTTATTAGACAACGCCAGAAGAAGTGCACCCAAGCCAGATAGAGGACATCGAAGAAGAACTAGTTGAACAACTTCGAAGATCAACAAGACCCAGAAAGCCGAATCCTAAGTATGCTAATGCTGTCATTATGAAATATGTGAAGGAATCATCTAGCTTTGAGGAAGCATACAAAATTGCTGAATGGAGACGAGCAATGGAGGAAGAAATTCAAACTCTACCGTAGAATCAAACTTGGGAATTGGTGCCAAAGCCTAAAGATGCCAAACCTATCTCCTGCAAATGGGTTTACAAAGTCAAGACTCGACCAGATGGGTCGATTGACAAATACAAAGCACACTTAGTCGTTTAAGGATTCTCTCAATAGTATATACTGGATTATGACGAGACATTCAGTCCAGTTGCTAAAATAACAACAGTTCGAGTTCTTCTAACTCTATCAGCTAGCAAAAAATAGAAGCTTTGGTAGATGGACTTGAAGAACATATTTCTACATGGTGAGGTGGATCGAGAGATTTACATGGAGCAACCCATCGGATTTGAGAGAAAGGAAAAGGAAAGATATGTTTGCAAACTAAAGAGAGCTCTATGGACTGAAGCAAGCTCCGAGAGCTTGGTATGACAAGATTGGTGAGTTTTTAATTCAAAGTGGACACTCTCTTGCTCCTGTAGAAACTAGTTTATTTATCAAACAGACTGGTAATAGGCTAGAAATTGTGTTGGTCTATGTGGATGACTTAATCCTAACTAGAGATGATGATGCGGAAATCCAAAGAACGAGGACAAATCTCTTGATTAGGTTTCAAATGAAGGAGCTTGAGGAGCTCAAGCATTTCCTTATGTTGGAGATCGACCAAAGGAAGGATGGACTATTCCTATGCTAAGAAAAATATGCGAAGGACATGCTGCTCAAATACGGTATATTCAACTGCAAGTCAATCTCAATACCGATGGAGATAAATCTGAGACTGTGTGCACATGAAGGAAAAGATTTGGAAGATCCAATTATGTATTGATAACTAGTTGGAAGGTTGATCTATCTAACGATGACAAGACCAGATATTTTATTTGCGGTTAGTGTGATGAATCGATACATGCAGAAGCCAAAGAAGTCTCACTTAGAAGCAATCCAAATGATCCTAAGGTACATCAAGGGTACAGTTAACTATGATCTCATGTATAAGAAAGGAGAAGAATGTAAGGTCTATAGCTATTGTGATGCTGACTATGCTAGTGATCATGACACTCGAAGGTCGACTACTGGATACGTGTTTAGTCTCGTTTCAGCGGCTATATCTTGGTGTAGCAAAAGACAATCAACGGTGTCACTGTCAACTACAGAGGCGGAGTACAGATCAGCAGCGATAGCAGCTTAGGAAAGCACGTGGTTTTTTCAGTTAATGAGAGATCTACATCAGTCCACAAACTACTCAGTAGCTTTACATTATGATAATCAGTCTACAATATCATTGGCAAATAATCTAGTTTTTTCAGTTAATGAGAGAGAGATAGTATTTGTATTTGAGAGTATCGTGTATTTGTACTACTAAAAAAACATTAACAATATATTTTTTAATGTCCACCACTCCTCTCAACTCAACAGAAGAGTAGGTTATGTAGCATTACACCTGGTTTTGCTTTTGCCAGCCGCTCATATTTTTTTTTTTTCCTTCTGTTACATTGGATCTTAATGTCCACCAATCACACTAGCTAGCTTTGCTATATTCTTCCCGGAGCTAGCAAAGAAAGAAAAGTGATCTCGTACGTAATCATTTATTTTGGAGACTGGCCTACAAGAGTGCAGCCAACCCAAATTATTGCTGAGTTAATTGATGAGAAATGCCAAAGGGAGGAGGAGCTCGCCAAGCCGCAAAGTCGCATTCTGCTTGTCTGAATGGGGAAGGAGACAATAACTGAGAGAAAAGGTGTTTGCATTATTCACAGCTGATATCTCAATGAGAGGATCCCATGCTACGCATCCCACATTGCTGGGCTTTAACTTTTTGTTCTCTATCGGCCACCCGAGAGATTCGATGTTAACAAGACGAGAGAGCAGCCTGGGTCAGCTTATGGGAATACCGGAAGAGATACGTTTCTCCTTCGGTACCACATACGAGTAGTTATAAATGGTGTGCCGCGGTCGGATTAATAAAAACGAGACTAGCTACCAATGATTCGATGTACATGTTGTCTAGAGATACCCATTTCCAGACTTTCAGTTGTACTGGTGCCCTTGTGTGTGGTAGCAGCGCACCGTGACTAATGCAATTATATGTACGTAGATCATTCAGATAAGCCGGTCGATTGGAGCAGTTTTGGACAAAATTGGAAGCCATAGGGTCCTGTTGAGAGGAACAGTGATCAGAAGTTGCGATTAAATATCATCATTAATTATTGTCTTTTTATATATATATATATATATATATATATATAGCATCAAAACAATATTAATTGGAAGCTAGGGTGGTCCTGTTGAGATCAGGAACAGTGATCAGAATTAAGTTGTGATTAAATATCATCATTAATTATTGTCTTTATATATAGCATCAAAACAATTTACATCATGAGTTGCTATTAATTAACTTGAATATATACTACTGCCGACCGATCGATCTACTTAATTAAAAACAAGAGGATAACTGTCCCGTTTGTCATATCTGGGGCTTTACTATTCATCCAGCAAAGTTTCCATTCCCGAGCAACCAGGGGATCGAGGATGGGTGTGGGGGGAGGATAGAAAATGAGAATATATAATACGTGAAACTATCATTTTTCTAAATCTTGTGAGACCCTTTTATCGTACGTACGTTTAATTTCTATCAGAAAACAGTATACCGTTCCAAATAATTTTACATGAACATAATAATATATATAAATATATATAGATAAAGATCAGACTTGGTAACAAAGATAATTTATTTAGTGCACGTTCTTGCACATGTGGAATCCTGTAGATACAGGGAACTTTTGATGAACCTTGTTGAATGATTAAGTTGGCCGTAGGAATAGAGCTTTCAAACCTGTGAACCTCAGCACAAAACTGACGACAAAAATGGGACTACCAGACCACAAAATTATCAAAAAAAGACGTGATATGATTGCCTACTGATTATCATATCATGGAACACTTTCTAATAACTTTTAGATCCAAGCTTTTTTTCGGAATTGTCTTTTATCAAAGAGTAAAACAGAAACTAGAAATTCAGTAACAAATTAAGTTCTCTCACCTCCAAGAATTATACATGGATTTTGCGAGAGGTAGACCATTTTGTCTTCGCATTTAAGAAAGCAAAAAACTCCCCCACGTGCATCGTGGCCCTAGTTCCGCAAGCATTTAAAATACTTTATGATCATGCAAATCATTAATTTGACAAAAGTGTACGTATAAAGATAATTGTAAATGGTAGCTAGACGTGAAGTATACCTTCATATATATATATATATATATATACGTACCATGATAGTATGTATAATTTTAGAGTTGGACACAATGGAACACACATTAGTTACGTACTCGATAATAGAGATGCAAATGCAAAGCAAGTTGTGTGATCAACTAGACAAATTTTGAGCCAATTGACGCGCGCTAGTGAAATACCTATCGGTTAACTCATGACAACATATTAGATCGTGCAACTTGTATCTGTTAATTAACTCAAATTGTCAACATATATACACGCGAAGTGCCCGTTCCTGGATCAATATATTAGGCTTATATATTAATTAGCACACAACGTACTGACCGGATTTAAATTAGAGATGGCATGATGAGTACACTTAAACGTATTAATTGCCAGAGGTACGTACTTATAACACAGTACAATTAACCGGAGATAAACTAACTACTAATTAGCTAGCCAGATTATTGATATTGAAATCAAGACCATGCATGGAACGAAATTGCAGGCTTGTTAGCTTGCATATATTCTTCCAAAGATGGATGCATGCAGTTTCCCGAAGAAAACTAGTTGGAGTTAGGGATGGTTAAGAACTATTTGCGTATTCCAAATTAAGGTGTGACGTACTATATATATATATATATATCATCATTCAGTACTTTCACAAGATAGGACTACTTAATTATGCGCGCAGCTAGCTGCTATATATATATATATATATATATATATATATATATATATATATATATATATAT
>BQKN01065252.1:247469-268527 GCA_022839385.1 Asparagus kiusianus
TATATATATACCACTTAATTTGAATTGGAATATTAAAACATCTAATTCTGATGTAGGGACCGCTGGAGTTTGGAGAATGTCGGCTATTAACGAAGCTGAAGGATGGAAGGAAAGAACGACTGTGGAGGACATGGATTTAGCTGTTAGAGTTAGCCTTAACGGCTGGAAATTTGTATATGTTGGCGACGTCAAGGTATCGACTTCAAGTTAATTTATCCTAGGGAGATGTCACGCGTGTGAAAAAACCGAACACTTTTGCACACTATCATTGATCGATGGAATTGTACACATCATCTCGTTGATCGTTATACTCTTAGTTCTGAGATTTAAGCTAGAGTACTGGTGCAACACAAGTTCTTTATTAAAGTTCATAGCAGTCGTTTTTGTAGTACTACCTTTCATTCTTAATATTCTTAATGGGGAGTGTTATGTGGATCAGAATTGAGTTGAAAATTTTTGCATGCGGTTGTGGATTATATTTCGTATGTCATTTGCAACTGAAATTAATATAAGGCAATTTGTTTATCATCAAATAGTTACAATATTCACGCAATAAGTTGCACCTTCGTAGGTTAAAAGTGAATTGCCTAGTACTTTCAAGGCTTACCGTTTTCAACAGCATCGATGGTCTTGCGGACCTGCAAATTTATTTAGGAAAATGGTGCTGGAGATTATAAAGGCCAAGGTTAGTACGTTTCTTCCGCTTGGAAATTAAAAATAAGACGGTAAAAAGTGAATCCGGCCAGTTTCTTATCAAATTCCATGCTTTGTCTTTTTATGTTGCAGAAAGTGCCCCTGAACAAGAAATTCTTTTTGATATACAACTTTTTCATTGCTCGGAGGATTACATCACATATTGTGACCTTCTCCTTTTACTGTGTGGTTATCCCACTCTCTGTATTTTTCCCTGAAATCTACATCCCTAGGTGGGGGGTCGTATATATTCCAACAATTATTACACTGCTTAATTCAGTCGGAACTCCAAGGTTAGCTAGGGACTTGGATTCTAAATATGACTCCTCAATTATTTAAAGCTAAGCGCATTTTATTTCACAATTAACTAACTTCACTCAAATGTTGGTTTAATTTTTTTTTTCGCATGCAGCTCCATTCATCTAACTGTCTTTTGGATCTTGTTCGAGAATGTCATGTCTTGGCACCGATGCAAAGCTGTCTATGTTGGGCTTACAGAAGCAGAAAGGGTAAACGAATGGATTGTAACAGAGAAACTAGGAGACATGCTGAAAAATAAACCACTTGCTGATGTTGTTGAAAAGTTTAGGACCAAATTCTGGAAAAGGTAATCATCCCAAGCTTCACCCTGTATAAGCTAGCTAGCTATATAACCGTCGCGGTAGCATGTAGGCATTGACAATAGTAATTAATTGGCTTTTTTTTTTTTTTTGATGAAGAATTGCCAATCTTAGTTTGGACAAGCTAGTAGTGAGCATAGAAGATTAACCGGCTTCCGTGATTTTATCAGGTTCCATTTCACGGAGATCATGGTCGGAGTCTTCCTTCTAACATGCGCATCATATGACTTTGCCTTCGGAGCAGATCACTACTTCATATACATCTATCCTTTAGCCATCTCATTCTTTGTGATGGGTTTCGGCTATGTCGGCACCTTTATCCCTGGCAGCAAGTAGGCGAGCTCCCAAATGGAATCTGACACTTCTCCATCGCTCTGCCTGTATGCACGTACGCCGGGAACATTAATTAGTTACCATTAATTAATGCATTTGTGGACTTGTAATATATGAGGATGAATGATTTGTGTGGTAGAGAAGGAGGGAAAAGATGAGCCAAATTTACCCAAAAGGAACAAGGGTTAAATGTACGTATATAGCTACATATGTTTGCATTGCTCTCCTGGCCTAGTTAAACAAAGACAATAAAAGGTGTTAAATTCTGATCTCGATTTCTAATTCCAGTGTTCTAGTTTCCTTACCGCGTACCTTTCTCGTTTTGCTCGCATTAGCAGTAGACACTCGCAGATGAAAGGAAGCTAAGAGTTAAAATAGATTCTTAATTTGTTCAGCACTATCGACGATTAAGGTTCTAAAACGGTCCTTAATTCCTAGGTGAGGGACATCTTATTTTCCCTGATGCCCAGCTGCAGACCAAGCAGGTCCTTCTACCCTGAGACATATGCATAAATAAGTCACTCCCTCTTCTAGTCAAAATTCTGATCCTCTCATCTTTTCAAAAAGTACTGGAAGACGATTAACGGTAATGATGAGGTGCATGTAATGCCGGAAAATATAAGAATCCAATAACATATATCAATTATACATTCGCAACATCGAATCGCAGAAAGTTGAGCTATCACAGTTGAAAAAAGAGAAACAGCAACAGTTGCTGCCCTGAACTAGTTGGTTCCACAAGAAATTACAAATAACATTAGTCACAAGAAAAATACCTTAAGGACTCAAAATATGGGAACAATGGAGAGGACAAGTGAGATATCCATCTCCTATTGCATAATGAGCTGGCCATACCAGCTCATTATGCAATAGGAGGGGGATATCTCACATGTTCCCTCCAATGATCTCATATTTTGGGTCCATGTAGCAACGCTCATCATCTCTCAGAGCCAGTGGCACGGCCACCTTAAAGCCCATGGGGCCTCCAACTAGGGGTGTGTTGCAGCGGAGGGGCTTCACAGACACAGAAGATGTCTATACAAAACTGGACAAATAGAAAACAGCACACCAGGATTTAACGTGGTTCGGTCAGTATGACCTACGTCTACGGGCGAGAACAGCAGAGAAATTTACTAACCACCAAAAGAGAATATTACAAAAGAGGAGACCACACTCTAACCAGAGACTCTCACAAAGAAAGGGACAAAATCTTTCTATCTCACTCTTTTCTCTCTATTTTCTTTTTCTGATTTCTTTTTCTCTCCGAATGATGCATTAAACCCTCTCCCCTCATCCCCCTTATATAGTCATAAGAAAATAATAAAATATACAAAGGGGTTGTGAGGCTGACAAATGGGCTGTTAATTTTGAAAAGCAATCCCAAATTATGCAGATGAAGACATTTTCAAAGTCACGTTTCTCACAAATCTCCACATTGACTTTGAAAATGAAGATCTTCTCTTTACTCTTGCTGTCTCTCCAGAAGCCCCTTACGGGTTTAACCTCCACTTTGTTGAACTCCAAGCAATTCGAGACAATGCTCGAACTTGCGCGAAGGTACGGACTTCGTCATCATATCTGCTGGATTATCTGCAATACCAATCTTCTCAATCTTGATGACTTTAATTTCTCTGATAAAATGATACCTGACATTTATATGTTTGGTTCTTTCATGATACATCTGATGCGTTGTCAAATGTATAGCACTCTGGCTATCACAAAATATCGTAGTAACGCCTTGGTGTAAGCTGAGATCTTCAACCAAATAGCTTCTTTCACTGCTTCTGTCACTGCCATATACTCTGTCTCTGTGGTAGACAAAACAACTATCGACTGTAGAGTCGCCTTCCAACTAATGGCACTACCTGAAAGAGTAAATATATAACCTGTCAATGATCGTCTCTTATCCAAATCACCCGCATAATCTGAATCAGAATAGTCAAGTATTATGCAATCTGAGTCTGTGTTCCTGCCAAAATACAAACCAATATTAGCAGATCCTCCCAAATATCTAAGTATTCATTTCACAGCCTGCCAATGGACCTTTCCAGGCTTATCCATGTACCGACTCACAACACTGACTGTATGTAAAATATCTGGACGGGTGCAAACCATTACATACATAATGCTTCCAACTGCACTCGCATAATGAACACAAGACATGTACTGCTCCTCCTCCTCAGTCTGAGGTGACAAATCTGCTAAAAGACGAAAATGAGCGGCAAGCGGAGTCTTCACAGGCTTGGCATCAAGCATGCCAAATCTCTCCAACACCTTCTTGATGTATTTCTCCTGAGATAGGAATAAACTTCCTTCTCGCATGCTCCTGTGGATCTCCATTCCTAAAATCTTCTTTGCTGCTCCCAAGTCCTTCATCTCAAACTCATGTTTGAGTTGAGATTTCAACTCGTTGATTTTTGACATATCTTTAGCTGCAATCAACATGTCATCAACATACAAAAGTAAATATACAAAAGAACCAACATTGAGCTTTTTATGATAAATACACAACTATCATGTTTACTCTTAGAGTAACCATGCTCAAACATGAAAGTATCAAATCTCAAATACCACTGCCTCGGAGACTTCTTCAACCCATAAAGAGATTTCTTCAACCTGCACACATGATCTTCTTTACCTTCAATAATGAACCCCTCTGGCCGATGCATAAGGATCTGCTCCTCAAGCTCGCCATGTAGAAAAGTCGTCTTAACATCAAGTTGCTCAAGCTCCAAATTAAAATGAGCAACCATGGCAAGCAACACGCGAATTGAGGTGTGTTTTACAAATGGAGAGAATACTTCATTAAAGTCCACACATTTGGTCTGACTGTAACCTTCAGCTATATACCAAGCGTGCCTTGTACTTTATAGAATCTGTATCCGGAGCTCCTTCTTTCTTCTTGAAGACCCATTTACAGCCAACGATCTTCTGTCCCCTTGGTGGCTTCACTAGCTCCTATGTCTGGTTCTTGTGAAGAGACTCCATCTCTTCAGTCATCGCAACAGTCTAATTTACAGCCTCATTGCCACTAATAGCCTCCTTATAAGTAGAAGGCTCTGGAACCTCAATCAATTCTACTATACTCAAAGCATAAGCAAGCATGTCTGCATAGCATTGAGGAGGTCGGATCTGCCTTTTTGTTCTCCCGGTGGCAATATTATATTGTTGTTCTTGTGGTGTATCAGCATCTGAAGTTGAACCTTCCGCAGTATCAACTGGTTCAACATGAGCGCCCTCAAGCACTCTCTTTGAAGTTGAGCTCTCTAGCTCCACTTGCTTGCTAGACTCCTTTTCAGTACCTGTAGTATCAATAACAAACTCCTTTCTTGGGTGAAGCATGGATTTTTCATCAAAAGTAACATCCCTACTAATAATAAACTTAGGTGACTTGGGATCAGAATACCATAATCTATATCCCTTCACCCCGGTAGCATATCCTAGAAAGATAGCTTTCTTTGCTCTAGGTTCAACCTTACCATCATTAATATGAAAATAAGCAGAGCAACCAAATACTCTTAAATGAGAGTAATTAGCAGGGGGCACTAGACCATACCTCTTCTGGAGTCTTAAAATTAATTGCTGTAGAAGGAGATCTGTTTATCAAATAGCAAGCTGTATTGACTGCCTCGGCCCAAAAGTCTTTTGACAAATCGACATTAGAGAGCATGCACCGAGCTCTCTCTAAAAGTGTTCTGTTCATCCTTTCTGCAACTCTATTTTGTTGTGGTGTATGCCGAACTGTACGATGACACACAATACCTTCATTCTTGCAGAACTGATCAAACTCTGTAGAACAAAACTCCATCCCATTGTCGGTTCTGAGACGCTTCATTTTTTTTCTTTTTGCTTCTCAATCATAACCTTCCATTGCTTGAAGGTTGCAAACACATCACTTTTATGCTTCAAAAGATACACCCAAACTTTTCTAGAATAATCATCAATCAATGTTAGCAGAAAATGAGCTCCACCTTTCGATGGAACCTGAGAGGGACCCCAAACATCTGAATGGATATAATCTAAAGTACCCTTGGTTCTATGGACACCGGTACTAAAGGATACTCTATGGTGTTGCCGAAAACACAATGCTCACAAAAGTCTAATTTGCTAGTTTTCTGACCACAAAGCAGACCTTGTTTGCTCAATATATCCAATCCTCTCTCACTCATATGCCCTAACCGCATATGCCATAAATGTGTAGTGTCTGAATCTGAATCCTCTGAGGATGACACTGCTGCAGCACTTGTCACTGTACTGCCTTCAAGGATATAGAGGGTATTTACCTTCTTTCCTTTCATCACAACAAGAGAGCATTTACTTACTCTCAAAACTCCACCTTCAGCCGAAAACGTAAAACCATTTAAGTCAAGGGTGCCTAAAGAAATAAGGTTTTTCTTTAACTCTGGAATATGACGGACATTGCTCAATGTTCTAACAATACCATCATGAGTTCTAATCTTAATTGATTCGATACCAACAGTCTTGCAAGACATGTTATTTCCTAACAAGACATTCCCACCATTGATAGACTGATATGTGACAAACCAATTCCTATGCGGACACATATGGTAGGAACAACCCGAATCAAGAACCCACTCATTTTGTGAATGAGTATTAACACTAACTAAAAAAACTTCATGTGAACTAGAAGACTCTTCAGTTACAGTGGCAACTGAAGGTTTCACCTCCCTAGACTTTGACTGTGAATTACCCTTTGCTTTGAGCGCTGGACAATTAGGTTTTATATGCTCATATTTGTGACAGTAATAACATTCAACATTTTTTCTTGGCCTGGACTTTGATCTAGACATTTTTCTAGATTTGCCTCTACCACCAACACCCTTTTCAGGACGACCACGAGCGAACAAGCCTACAGCTTGATCCTCTCCTCCTACGACAGACACTTTCTACCTTAACTCTTTTGAATGTAAGGCTGATTTGACATCCTCCAAAGAAAGTGTATCTCTACCGTATAACATGCTATTGACAAAAATTTCATAGGAATGAGGTAATGAACATAACAAGATGAGTGCTTGATCTTCTTCGTCGATTTTAATATCAATATTCTTTAAATCCATAAGAATAGTGTTAAGTTCATCTAAGTGGTCTTTAATTCGCATACATTCCTTCATGCGAAGGGTGAAGAGGCGTTGCTTCAAGTAAAGCTTGTTTGTCAGAGATTTCGTCATGTACAAGCTCTCCAACTTGAGCCATAAGCCGACGGCGGTATCTTCATTTGCAACCTCCCGCAAGACCTCGTCGGCCAAACAGAGCTGTATGGCACTATGCGCCTTCATCTCCAGCTCTTCTTTCTCATCATCGGGCATAGATTCCGGCAACTTATCCTTTCCGGACAAGACCTTGAACAGTCCTTATTATACTAGGAGAGCCCTCATTTTTACTCTCCACAAACTGAAGCTGTTTCTCCCATCGAATTTCTCCACTTCGTATTTTGCAAAAGACATCTTGAAGCCAACTAGAACAATAACTGTATTTATGAACAGTAACCGTATTCGTGAACAGTAACCATACATATGAATAGTAACGGTACTTTTGAATAGTACCGTACACGTGAATAGTACCCAATACCTTTAAAGAGTAAATGATAATCTAACTTATTTTCTGATGTGGAGGATCCACTTTTAGTGGCAGCCACAGCGCATACGATAAGTAGATACACTTACTCTAAGCAGGTTCTGATACCGGTTTGTTACATCGGAGGGGCTTCACAGACACAGAAGATGTCTATACAAGACTGGACAAATAGAAAACAGCACACCATGATTTAACGTGGTTTGGTCAGTATGACCCACGTCCACGGGTGAGAACATCAGAGAAATTTACTAACCACCAAAAGAGAATATTACAAAAGAGGAGACCACTCTCTAACCAGAGACTCTCACAAAAAAAGAGATAAAACCTTTCTATCTCACTCTCTTCTCTCTATTTTCTTTTTCTGATTTCTTTTTCTCTCCGACTGATGCATTAAACCCTCTCCCCTCATCCTCCTTATATTGTCATAAGAAAATAATAAAATATACAAAGGGGTTGGTGAGGCTGACAAATGGGCTGTTAATTTTAAAAAGCAATCCCAAATTAGGCAGATGAAGACATTTTCAAAGTCACGTTTCTCACAGGGTGTCCATTCGGGTTGGTCCGATCGGGAAATCCGGGTTTAGGCCGCACAAAATGGGTGACTCTCACCTGGACGCGAGGTGGCCGGGCCTACCCGGATTTTTTTGTTTTTGTTTTTTAGTTTTTGGTAAAAATTTGCTTAAAGGTTAGATTAATCTTATTATATTTATGTAAGTATGTATTAGTGTGTATGTGTATTATATGTAAATATACTGTATATACCTATAACTTGAGAGAGAGAGAGAGAGAGAGAATCACATAAATATATATTACTTATTTATAAATATGTATTATATAGTTATATATGTATTAGTTACATACTTACATTATGCTTATTTAAGTACAGTTATACACTTTACTTATATAATATATTTTTATATATATACTAGATGAAATATACTTATATATAATTATACTTATGTACGTATACACACTTGTATAATTATAATTCTATAATACACACATATAAGTATATTTATAACTACATCATATATATTTATATACTAATATCTTAGTAACTATATCATGCTAAGAGAGACTATATGTCACGCCCCGCTTCCCAAAATACCGGGGAATCAGAATGTGAACAAGCCCGCGACGTATTAGATTGAGAAGAAATATACACTATTATTATTTTTTTTCTTTTTTTTTCTTCTCAATCCAATACGCTAAGCGTCTGGAAATAAAAACAACGCGAAGTCACAGGTCCCCGATCACAGGTAGCAAGAATATAATAGACAAACTCAGAATAAAATAATACATATCACAAATGGAATAACATCCGAGACATAATATTCGGGTCAACATGCCCTTATACGAAACTGAACAAAAGAATACTGAAGAGATACAAAAATACATCGATCAATAGAAAAAAAAAGAACTACAAAAATAAAGTGGAACTATCAAAGAATAGACTTCGACTCCTTCTTCTGCTCCATCTACAGGGCACTCCTGTTGAGAATCTTCTGACTCCTGTTGAACCTGTTCTTCTCCTAAGTCTGACGTACACCAGAGAAAACAGGTGTACGTCAAGTGCATAGCGCACGACAAGACCCCACAAAACAAATAGAACAACGAAAACCAAAACGAGAAACGATACGATAACAGAAACGACAAAAGAACGTGCAACTGGTAATCCAACAAAATCAACATGCAATCCACTACCAAAACATAATAATCATAAGAATCCGTAAATCAATCGGGTAATGAAATCATGCAGCTAGCGATCAGAGATCATCCAAGAAACAGGGTCATACACTAGATGAAAATAATACTTAAAAATCTACAACTCGAGACGTAGTACGTCGAGCGAAATAATCCAAACAAGGAAACCCTCATGTATATACCATATGTCTCGAATTGTAAATAGTTAAATATTAATCCCAATCTATGTATGATAAGAACAACACTGGTCTACATCTCAACAAAACTAACAAAGTCCACCATAAAGCACGCAAGCATATTATTCTTGTTTTACATGTTATTTGAATTAGGGAAGAATATTTTGATGTATATAATCGGGTCCCCGTAAAGTCGTCCGGGGGCCGCCTTCAAGTTAAGTATTGGCCCTCTGGCCCATGTACATAACACTCACGATATCACGATAACAAGAAAGCGCTGTGCCCGTTTATATACATGCTATATTCTCCGTCCAATTCCCCTTTATAACCCCATGTTGTCAAATTAATTAGCAACTGTACATAAAATATTGTGCACTAGCCACGGAGTTACCGTGGAACGACTTCTGTAAAACTATGAACATAACCGTGACCCACAACACGTCCGATCAAGAGTGCATCGTCTAGTCAATGCTATAATAATAATAATAATCAAGGAAACCTCATACCGAGATATCGATATCGAGGGAACTCGGGACTCCTCACATCGGGATATCGATGTCGAGCGAGTATAGCCATGCTTTGAAACACGCTTATAAATCATACTTTTAACAGAAATCGTCTTCATGTACAGTCTCTCCTATTGGATAATAACTAGGTGATAACAACAAGCTTCCACACATCTATTCATGTTAAGCAATCTCACACAGAGTATATCACAGACTAATCTAATTAACCAATTACTAACAGATATAAATATTGAAATGGCAAATCACATAATAATTTACGATAAACTAATAATTAAAATAAAATAATCAAGGTTCGGGATCTTGCCTCGGGTTCGTCGAACGAATCGACGTCGACAGCGCGGATCAGATCTGAGCGCGGGCACGGCGGTCAAGGAGAGGGGTGGTCGGTGGTGGCTGTCAAAGGGAACTCACGACGGCTCAGATCTGAGAACAGGGGAACAAAGACAGATGACGGGTTGTCGGAGATGGGGTGGCCGGCGGCGGTTGTTGGAGCTTGTGGATCTCGACGGAGCAGCGGGGCAGCAGCGAAGGCGAACGGCGTTGGGGGCGTCGGAGGACGGCGGAGGAGACTGCGGGCAAGGAGGCGAGCGGCGGCGCTGGCGTTGGGCGACTCGAGCGGAGGGGAGGCGGAGACTGGTCGCGGCTCCTCAGGTCGACGGCTGCAAGCGGCGGGGGAGAGGGCACAGGCGGCGCGACTGGAAGAGGACGAGGGGGTGGTCGGGGCAGACGCGGCGGCTGGGGGTTCGTGGCACAGCGAGAGGAGAGCGGGGCTTGGGGGTCAACGGCGGCCGGAGGCGGCGAGATCGGGGTTGAGCAGCGGTGAGGGTGAAAACGAGAAGCGACGGCGGCTGTTTTTCGTGAAAGAGAGAGAGGAGAAGAAACGAGGGGGGCGGCGGCGGATTTTTGAAGAAAAGAAGGAGAGAGAAAATGAAAACTTATATGTGTATATATATTATTATATTAGGGTTAGGGTTTAGGTTAAAATAATTAAAAAAATACTTTTGGGTACTTAAAAATTAAACTAATTACACAATAATTATCTACACTTAAAAACGTACCTGTTGTGCTATTACAACAGTTGATACGAAATAGTCAAAATATACCCATATTGTATAATTAAACGAGAATAATTAATAAATAAAATATATTTACTTACATTTAAAATCATATAATTATAGGATAATTACATACACAGTAAAACGTATCAGTTGTACTAGTACGACCGATAATACGCAACAGTAGAAATAATACAAGAAATTATACAAATAATATGTAATTAATAATACAACGTATATACGAAAACATATGTAATAATAATAATAACACCACATATTATTCAAAATGATACGTAATAGTATAAGTAACTTAACGGATAAATTCTAGAAATTTTTACTGCATTAAATAAATTTATAAATATTTAAATTATTTAAATAAATATAAAACTTAGATTTCAAATCATAGAAAAATCTAAAAATTCGAGAAAAATATAAATAATCTTCCAAAAATAATAATTAAATATTTAAAATACTAGAAAATTATTTTAACTAATATCGAAATTTTACGGTCCTTACACTATATATATATAAACTAGTTGGGGAGGCAGTTACGCCCCTCAACCCCACAATCAGTGCTTCGGTTACGCGATAAAGGCTTATAAATAGCCTCCGGCAGCTAGAAGAGGCCGACGGAGGAGATCAACTGGCAACTTGAGGCAAACTTTTGGATCATTGGGAATTCCACGCAGAGCTTTTGTGCACAAGCCTAAGACCAGAACCTCTGTTCTTGCAGCCTAAGCCGTCGCTAGAAGCCTTCGCGATCTTATTCTGATCGTCAACGGGAAGCAATCTCGACTCAAGTATCGAGTGAGGCATCCTTTCGCCACACAGAGCCCACGTTAAACAAAAGAGAAGTCAAATTAACCTTCTCTTCCTTTATACTCGAGAGAGAGAGCGATTCTAAGGGATTCTTACCAAGTGATAGAACCATTCTTAAAACAAGAATCAATCGTATATTTTTCGACCCTACAGTTACCTTTGAGTTGCATGAATTTCTTTTATAGAGGATCAAAAGGATAGATAGATAACTTGAACCAAGTCCAGTAGGCAGCTGACTCAATAGACAACTGATAGATGTCGGCTGATAGAAAAGATGGGTCATCCAGATGGTTAGTACAAAGCGACAGCTGCTGCTTGAGCCCGACGGAGCCTGATGAGTCATAATGACTTTTGGGGCTGAAGCAATGATAATTTTTTGACCATACATTTAATGCGAGGACAGATGGCTGTTGGCGCGAGGTTCAAGGAAGACCGCCTTTCGACTCGGCTTCGAGCGAGTCAAGCTACTTGTCGGGCTGCCTGTCGAGAAGGTACGACTCCTTGCGAGAAGGGCGAGAAGTATCGCCTCTTCAGTCGTTTGGTGGAGGGTCGACTAACACCGCCTTTTTACTCGGCATCGAGAATTATCAACTGAGATAGTGGGCCGAGCGTGGAGGATTGTGGGCTCGATCTGATAGGTAGGTCGACAAGTACCACCTTTTGGGTCGGCCATGTAAGTTGTCGGTTTATAGAGTCGGCCGCAGTAGCGTTTCGAGTCGTCTGAGCTCTGATCATGTTTGAAATGGCGTGGAGTGGGACGCGTGTTGACAAATCAAGAAAGAATATTAATGCTTAGTTATTTGCAGGCTATAACAATATTTATAAGACTATGCAATTTAGATAAAAGCCCCAAATCAACAAATCATCGATTTTGTTGGATATAATGAGAAAACATTTGACTGTTTTATTGATATTTCTATACTGCAGTTATAAGTTGTTAGCCTATCAAAGTTAATGTTTTATTGCTTTGGGGTATCTTAAACGAGGTGCAAACTGGGAATATAGTTTAGTAAATATCGAGATTGTAGAATAGTCTTGCAAAATATGCATGATTAAGGGATACATACATACATACATAAACACCCAAAAAAGATTTTAAGTCTTGCACCCGAATTAAAACCACTGCTGGAACCACAAAAACCTACTTATTTTTAAGCCTTGCGCCCCAGTTCTGGCACGTGTCAAGATACCAATTCGACCAATCAGGATTTAGATCACTTTTAACCAAACCAGGACCATCACAAGAAAATGATAGAACACAAACGCCAAAAAGAGAAGCAAGAGCGACGGAGGAGGCCACATGCCACAAAACTCATCTTCTAATCAGAGAGTGGGCCCCGCAACGGGTGTCGCCTCGTCGGTGCGTTCCTAAAGAAACAGAGGACGGGGGAGTGGGGGAGGGCAAAAAAATAAAATAAAAATAAAAATAAATAAATAAGGAAATAAAATAAATGAATAGATAAAAAGTTAAAGCTTCTCCGCCACAGGACCGCGTTTCTCGGTCTAGAAAGGGAAAGGACCGAGAGGGGGAGAGAGAGAGAGAGAGAGAGAGAGTGGGGAGAAGCATCAAAGAAATTTCTAGCTGTCGTCTGTCGTCGTCGTCGTAATTAGACGACTAAAAATAGCACAATTACCCGAATTAGCCGGAGATGGCGGTGAGGATAACCGCACCCATATTCCTCACCTCCTTCCTCTTCGTCTCCGCCGTCTCTGCCGCCGGTAACCTAACCGCATTCGATGGCGGTGACCACACCACATCCGCTCTCCTCTACCCCGTCTTCAACGCCACCCAGTCTCTCCGGAGCTCCGTCGTCGGGGGAATCGAGGGAGCGTTCAGATCGGCGGAGGAGTGGATCCCTGAGGGGGTCCGATCCGTGCTGGTTACCGTGCGTTCGAAGGCGATTGCGCCGCTGATGAGGGCGGCGACGGCGATGTGCATGGTGATGTCGGTAATGCTGCTGGCTGAGGTGGTGTACATGGCGGCGGTGAGCCTCGGCGTTAAGTTGCTCCGGTGGAGGCCGGAGAAGAGGTACAATTGGGAACCGATTGAGGAGGAGGATGTGGAGGCTGGGGGTGTAGCTTACCCCATGGTCCTTGTCCAAATTCCAATGTACAATGAGAAAGAGGTCCACACTTATGCTTTTACTCTTCTTTTCCTAAAATTTTAAACACCCCCACCCCAAAAAAAAAACCCAATCTTCTTTTTTATTTTATCGTGAGCTAGACTAATCGAGTCATCAAATTCATGATCAGCACCATACATCTTGTTCAACACGTTATAAAATATATATGATATATAATTTGAAGTATTCTAGAATATGAATCAAACTAGTTTCATATGTTGATTTTTCAGGCAGTTTAACAGTCATCGCTTCTACACATAGCTAAAACAATGATTAAATTTTTTAAAATAATATAATCTTTTCTACATATAGATTATGGTTAGTGTAAATCACGATGGGTGGTGTCGATCATCATTTTGAGTAGCCTATTGGGCTAGCTCACAATAAGAATCTGAGCTCGTCATCTCATTTTTGTCTTTATATATATTCTTTTTTTTTTTAATTTTACGGGCAGGTGTATAAGCTTTCCATCGGAGCAGCCTGCAAGCTATCATGGCCATCAAATCGCCTGATAATACAAGTGCTTGATGACTCGACTGATCTGACGGTTAAGGTAGACTTGCTTTTAAGTTTCTCTGCTCTTTATGTGTGCATCCTTTAAATTCCTTAAATAAATGATTAGGCATATGAAGAAATTTTCAAAATAGTCTCAAACAAATTTTTTTTTGAAAATAAACTCTCTTTTGTTTTATTATAATAGAAATAGACTCACTTTCTGGCCATGTCGGCACCGTGGTCAGAAAGTGGGTCTATTTTTTTAAACGCCTTTCTAATTAGTCGGGGTTGCCAACCCCGACTAATTTGGCAACCCCGACTAAATAGGACTTGCAATTTTTCAGCCAAATTAGTCAGGGTTGGCAACCCCAACCAATTAGGAAGACGTTTAAAAAAAATAGACCAGGAAACCTCGACTAATTAGGAAGACGTTTAAAAAAAATAGACTCACTTTCTGGCCATGGTGCTGTTGTGGCCAGAAAATGAGTCTATTTCTGTAATAAAAACGTAAGAGGGTCGATTTTAAAAAAATTTGGTTTGGGGCTATTTTGAAAATTTCTTCTTGGGCATATACATGCTTTCATTATTCGCAAGATATGTACATGCCTCTTGTAAATAGGAAGCGGGTTGGGACGTATCTTATGTATCGTGGATCTCGTGAAACATGTCACCTCAAAGAGCCCTAACGGTGTCCTTTCACAATTGTTGCCTTAACGGTTATATTTTTGGTTACTTGCATATTTAGCCCTTAAATAATTGGTATTTGCAAAATGCCCCCAAATCTTAGTATTCTCAAAACTACCGCGTAAATCATTGACTGTGGGGGGAAAATGCCCTTAAAATCAACAGATCATCGACTTGGTGATAAAAAATTTACTATTTTGTTGACACTTTTCAAGCTTATCAAATAATTATAAAAATTAGCTTATTAAAGTTAATAATTAATTGCATTGAGTGTAATTTTTTAAAATTTGATGATTTATGGGGTAATTTTGCAAATACTTAGATTGGAGGGTATTTTTGCAAATGCCCATGATTAAGAGGTATATATGCAAATCACCCCTATATTGTTTTGGGCTTGTCAGTTGGTAGGCCCAATTGGTTTTTAGATGTTGCTTTGTGGTTGGGCATTATACACTTATTTGGCATTATTTACCATAAATGATTTACTCGATTAAAAGAAGTCAATTTGTGACTTTTTTTATTACAGAGTAGAATATTTCTAAGGGGCTGTTTTCAGTGAGAATTTGCTACCTTGCATTGAATTCACAAGTTTAAAATCTTATATTTTTATCAAATACTATGATTACTTGGAAATTTTCGTCAAAGATACATGTAAAGAGACCGACTGTAATCTCTTTTTTTATTATATAAACTGACTATAGTCACTTGTTTATATCAAACTGTGGTTTTAGGAAACCGATTCTTTAATAGGAAACCGGATTCTTCTGACCTATGTAATCGCTGCTTTTTCCCTCAGTCAGCTACATCAATTCTCATCCCAACTTCTATTGAAAATTTTATTAAAATAAAAGTTTGAAATTATCAAACATCTTATCTTTAGCCCTTATTGGTTACAGAAACAATTGTAGCTTGTAGTCATGAACATCCTATGGCATATATTTTCTTCTGTTTTCCCTCTTTTTAAATACTCGTGAAATATATTCTCCATCTTGGCCAGGTAAAAGATACATATAGAATTGTGTAAACTAGGATGATTAAGTTAGATCATTTCAGATTATTCTGTCAGCTCATTGTGTTGATTTTGATTTATATTCAATTCATGGCCCAAGTTGCTTCTGCCATGTATTGGTTTTAGTGGTCAACTATACATTAAATTTATTGGTCTAGACTTTGAAGACTCAGTGATCCATTAAGGCTGGACATGCCATGTTGGCAACAGTTTGTGCTAGAGGTGCAAGTTGGATGTGGTTGCACATGATATATTGATCAACTAATTAATAAGTTTTGAAGACTAAATTAGGATTCATTCTGGGTTTCTTGAGAAAATTGTAATTCGACTTCAACTCTGGTTGTGTATAAATAGTAACTCATCAAAACTCAAAATACAACTGTAACTGATGTGACTTG
The DNA here is from genome assembly GCA_022839385.1 of Asparagus kiusianus. Classification (NCBI taxonomy): domain Eukaryota; kingdom Viridiplantae; phylum Streptophyta; class Magnoliopsida; order Asparagales; family Asparagaceae; genus Asparagus; species Asparagus kiusianus. The sequence continues at coordinate 263,701 of BQKN01065252.1, forward strand.
TGAGTTAGGTATTAGTTAATTGTATTTTGCGAATTAAGATGTTCACTTTCTTTATCATACTTGCTATGTAGGATATGTTTCATTACGTGAACAATTTGGAAAATGTTATTAAGAAAAGCTTCCCACTTGATAAGAGGGAGCTAGTTCAGTTACATGTTCAAAAAATGAGCACAAGAAAGGCATGATGCTGCTATGCTTTTAACATATCTGATTGTTTGTTTTCTGTTTTTCTCTTATTTATAGGGTTTGGTAGAAGTTGAATGCAAGAAGTGGGCAAGTGAAGGCATGAATATATTCTACGAGGTTAGAAACAACAGGAAGGGATACAAAGCAGGTGCCTTGAAAGAAGGCATGCGGTATAGCTACGTTCAACAATGTGAATTTGTTGCTATATTTGATGCTGATTTCCAACCAGCATCTGACTTTCTTATGAGAACTATCCCTTTCCTTGTGCATAACCCAAAGGTCTCTCTTGTTCAAGCACGTTGGGAATTCGGTATGTTCTTGTTTTGTCTGCTATGTCATTTAATTTTGTTAGTGACTCATAAATATGGTAGTTTCTTATTATTTTTACTTTCCCTTATTTGATCGTTCAGACTTAAAGAGTGTGTGCACGAAGAATGAAATTTTGATATGTAAATAGTAGAGTAATGCATTTGCACAGAGGACATTTCAGTTTCAGAAAACTGTAGGGATGAAATGAGCGAGATTGTACCTCCTATGTGCACAAATTCATGTTCAAAGCCCATTTCATTTGTTATAAAAAGTGAGGCCTCTCTCTCCTGGTTTGGAAAGTGTTCATGTTATTGATAGCATACATTATGATTAATTTCAGCTACCCGTTAAAGCCATCCACTTGATCAATTCCAGAAGTTCCATTGGGTACACAGTTTTTCATAATTAGCTTCAACAGAGCAACTAATGTGCCGTAACTCACACAAAAATTGACTTTCAGGACTCTTGTAAACAGGGTTTCTTTTATTGTGTACCCCATGGTTATGGTATTAAAGAGTGATTCAGCTCTTGTTCTTGATTTTGAAACTTGAACAATTACTTGTATCTCAATGTATTTTGGTTTCAGTACATATGGAAAGTTTCTTTAATTGAATATTTTCAGGATACCAAAAGGAATAATTTAGCCTCCTGTAATTGGTCTTCAATGTTCTTTATTGATATTCAGTTCCTGTTTTTCACAGTATGATGCTTTCTCCTTGGTAAATAAGATCATTGCTAGACTTCTCTCCTCATGAAGATTATACTTGCTTTTCCAGCTAAAAGTTTGCTTCAGTCCATTTTGGTCACTCTTAACTACCCATACCTGCATCAGAAAGTTGACTTTTGACGGAATTCACATACTTTTTCAAGCATATGTATCTTGATGAATTTGTTAACTACATTACACGGCAATTCATTAGTCTGAAATTTATTTTTTTAAGGACCAAGTTTGCATAGAAACTTCTATTCATTCTGATATATTATTTTTCAAATGACAGGAAGCTGACGTGGCATTTCCCGGGCGATTTTGCAGTGAACTCCAGTGAGTGCCTGATGACAAGGATACAGAAGATGACCCTTGATTACCACTTCAAAGTTGAGCAGGAAGCAGGTTCATGGACACATGCCTTCTTCGGATTTAATGGTAAGTCATGATGACCCCTCGGTGACCTATTTGCTTAAGTAGGAAGCATTTAGTGGTTTGGTAAAGACGACAGCAGCCTTAGTCATTGTCTCTTTATTTTGTAGGATTTTGCATTAGGTTCTTTTCTTTATGATATTTACTTTTCGTGATATGAAAAATAAACATGTTGAAATTGTCTCATTTTTACAGGAACTGCTGGCGTCTGGAGAATATCAGCTCTTGATGAAGCTGGAGGTTGGAACGACAGGACCACTGTAGAGGACATGGACTTAGCTGTTCGGGCAGGTCTCCATGGATGGAAGTTTGTGTACCTTGGCGATCTTAAGGTAATAGACCCATGTTAACTGATTATTTATTGTTTTCAACTCTTACTGAACCAAACAGTTCATCTGACCCTCAGGTTATAGATGCTAAAGAAACCGATTTTTCGGGTTAAATACATTTTAATTTGAAAGAAAAAGCCTACAACCCTTGTAATTGCAAGTTAATATATCAGAAGTTATACCTGCTTATTTTGTTTTTTTCAAGAATATAAATGGAGGCGAAGTTACTGCCTTCAAGTATGGCCAAGGATCTCTTGTGTATATTAAGTGACCAAAAGTAGGGAAACCAGAATAACAATTTGAATCCCTTATCTTGCACCCATAGGCCGCTATTCTTGCAACAGATAATGTATAAAGTCTTGTGTGTATTAAGTGATCAAAGTAGGGAAACCAGAACAACAATTTTAATCCCTTCTCTTGCACCCATGGGCCATTATTCTTGCAACAGATATTGTATATATTTCCTATATCTGCTTGAACAGGAATCAGAATGTTGTGCATTAAAAAAACAACATGTTCAACAATTTGAGTGTAGAAAAAATGAGAACGTGGAGATGGTCTGTTGTGCATACACTAAAAGATAGGAGAAGAAGTGAGTGCATCCGTAGTACATTAAAAGCCGCTTCTATTGAGGATAAAATAAGAGAGAATTGATTAAGGTGGCTTGATCATGTATAACGGAGACCTCTTAGTGCACTGGTTAGGAAAGTGATAATATTATATCTAATAGAGCAAAGAGATTTGAAAGTAGACGTAAAAGAACTTGGTTAGAAGCAAATTACAAATGATGCAATCATAGTGAACTTAATAGAGGAGATGGCCCCATAATAGAATAGAATGTAAGAATAGGATTCATGTAGCTGAGCTCAAACATTTGTGATGAAGGCTTTGTTGTTGTTGTTATTATTGTTGTCATTATCCTTGCAATAGAGAATAATGTATGTTTTCTCTATATTTACTTGAATATTAATCATCATTTATTTCTCTAAGGGATAACATGATACTAAATCTTTTATCATGGTATTAATGTACATGTTACAATCATTCCCAGGTGAAAAGTGAGCTGCCAAGTGATTTCAAGGCATACAGGAATCAACAACATCGCTGGACCAGTGGGGCTGCAAACTTGTTTAGAAAAACGGCAAAGGAGATTATGACTACGAAGGTTAGCCTTATGTGTGGAAAGCAAATTAAAACGCACGTGAACATTGATTAGTTCTGGTGCGTAACGCTAATATCCATTTATCATGGAGCAGGAAGTATCTCTATGGAAGAAGCTTTATGTGCTGTACAGCTTCTTTTTCGTGCGGAAGATCATATCTCATATCGTCACCTTTTCTTTGTACTGTGTCATAATTCCGGCATCAGTCATTATTCCAGAAGTTAGCATTCCTGTATGGGGAGTCGTTCATATTCCTACAACTATTACGCTTCTGAATGCAATCAGAAACCCTAGGTTTGATATTCTTCATTTACAGATTCCTGTGTGGGGAGTTGTTCACATTCCTACAGAGTTGCTTTGAACTTTAATTATCTGTTTCACACAATGTTTGACGCAATCAATTTTGCACGTCACAGCTCTATACATCTAATTCCGTTTTGGATTCTGTTTGAGAATGTGATGGCCATGCACCGAATTAGAGCAACCCTGATTGGTCTAACAGGAGCAGGGAGTGTAAATGAGTGGGTGGTGACGGAGAAGCTTGGAGGTGTTCCGAAAGCTACCCTTACAACTCCTTTGCTGCAAAAATCTAAACCACGCTCGTACAGGGACAGGTAGCTAGTCTCTGCAAGTAGGAGAGGTTTCTTAATACGCAATCGAGTGGGCTGTTGCTAATATCTTAGACATATTTTCCTCTTCAGGATTAATCTGCCGGAACTTGGATTTGCATTCTTTCTCTTCTTCTGCGCCTGCTATGATGTTACATTTGGGAGAGACTACTACCACATATACATATTCTTCCAATCTTTTGCATTTTTTGTTGTGGGCTTGGGTTACGTCGGCACCTTCATCTCCAGTTCCTAGCGATGCTTGGTAGTTTTTGCATCTTCATCTCTAGGACGGCATACAATTGTTCTGCTTAGCGTGAAATCTTTTGTGGTACATACGAGGAGAAAACAATTCATTCAGACGGCAGCGCGTGCTCATTTTATAATTATATAATAATGCAACCGAGGGATTCGCTAGCTTCCCCAAAGTAGCATAGCTTCCGGAAAGTCGAAAAGGGCCAGGTTTTTGGAGCCCTCCTCTATAGAGAGGATCTATAAGAACCATTCTTTTGCTGTTTGAAAGCGGGAGTAGTTTGAGGAACAGGGGGCGCATAAATTGGCGATGATGATTATTATTATTATTATTATTATTATTATTATTTTTTGTTAATTCTTGTTAGAAATACTGGTTCTATGTGATTTGTATTAAGTTTCCTACATCTTGGAATCATGGTCATGGTCTTTTACATGCGGGCATCTGATGGGAAAGGCTTGTTGCGTTCGTCTAGTAACAGCTCTGTCTGTTTACAATCAGTTATTTACTACCCCTACCTAGCACTAGCAGGATCCCCACTTCTTATATGTGAAATATAAAGCAAAATGTCAATGAATCTTGTACGGCTAACAATTTAGTTTTTCTGGGGGGTGAAGGAAGAAGTATAATTGTCGTGTATTTTGGAGGGGAAAAATTATACTCGGTATCCTAGCCCCCTTATTATGTATGTCATCCCTTTAAAGTGAGGTAATGTCTAGACTAGAGCATTCTCAAAAAAAAAAAAAAATTGTTATATCTAAAGTTACATACATTATATGAAAAAATAATGTTAGAGGCACACCACCCACCACAACCCCAACCACACTCCCCCCTCTCATTGC
>BQKN01065252.1:268927-287678 GCA_022839385.1 Asparagus kiusianus
GCAATGAGAGGGGGGAGTGTGGTTGGGGTTGTGGTGGGTGGTGTGCCCCTAACACCACTCTATATGAAAAAGGATTATTCCGATATTAGCCCCCTACAACTTCTCACTAGGGGTGTTAACGGAGCGGATACGGCTCGGATATGGTACTTACCATATCCATATCCGCTTACCCATCTCGGATACGGATACAGATACGGATATACGTCGGTAAGAAAAATTCATATCCATATCCGCCAAAATCGGATACGGTTACGGATATAGATGCGGATATATAAACGGATATGCATGCAGATACAAAAAGGATATGAGAAAACTAGATAGTATTCAGAAAAATATAGTCATGTGATACAAAAAGAGTTCGTTAATATGTTCATTATGATTGAAAAGCTAAGATTAGACATATTGATCATCAAAATTAACCACAAATCCATAATCTAATAATCGAAACTATCGTAAGAGTATGACCAATATGTATTCGGATATTTTCATATGCGGATACGGATATTTCACTACAAAACCATATCCGTAACCATATCCTATCGGTAATAGATTTGAGTAACCATATTCATATCCTAACGGATACGGTTACGGATATTTCGTCGGATACGGATACGGTTTGGCATCCCTACTTCTCACTCTTCCCTCTTTGCTTTCTCTCCGTCCGTCCCACTCGATCTCCTTGTTACTCAATGGCGAGCGAATCCAGCGAGAGCCGGAACCCGAACTCGATCCTCGACCAGCTGCTGCCAGAAGGAAGGTAGCGTCGTCTCCTCCTCCACGGTCGATCGTTGTGGGTCTGACGGGGCGCCGAATCGGGCGGTGTTTCTGAACCCGGTGGCGCAGGGGAGGGTCGTGTTGCGCGGCGGCGCGGGCGAGGTACCGGAGATCCTTGGCGGCGGCGGTGGAGAAGGCGGCCCCTCGTGCAATTTCATCAGAAAATCTCCAACCCTAGTCCTAGGGTGGGGGGAGAAGAATATTCCCCGATTTCAAAACAGTTTTTAAACACTGTTTAGCACTTAAAAATTATATGTAATTAACTAACAATGCAACCATTATCGAAATAAAAAATAATTTTATTAAATAAAATTGTATATTTGTATGGAATGACAGAGAGAAACATCGCAAACACAGAGATTTTACGTGGTTCAGAACAAGTCCTACTCCACTTGAAATAATAACTTCTTGAAATAATAACTTTCAAAGAAACTATCCTCGTGAGCAATAGCTTCTTGAAATAATAGATAAGAAATGACAAAGATGTAACATAGTAAATATATCATAAAATGTAGTTAAAAAATATTGAATAAATGTTGTGCATTGTTCGAATAGATTTTATAAAAATCTAGCAATACATGTATTAAAAATTTACAATATGGTGTAAAATTTAGAATTTATGAATTTTCTTTATTATTTAATAAATAAAATCAATTGAAAAGGCTATAGAGGTAATTGGGGGTAAAGTACATTAAACCCCCATGAAGTGTAAGCGTCTTTCGTTAAAACCCCATGAACGTTCAAAATCACACTAAACCCTCAGTAACTTTTTGGAATTGTAGAAGACCACTAATAACTTTCCGAGTTTTGTAGATAACCTCGTAAATTAGAACAAAAAAAACCCCAAAATAAAAGCTATTTTGAAAGTTATTGGGGGTCTAGTGTAATTTACTGAAAAATATGTTTTGGGTTTCCCATAAAAGTTATTGGGGGTTTTAGTGTGAATTTGAAGTGCATGAAGGTTTAAATGCAACTAGAAGTTCATTGGAGTATAGTTTAATTTACCCTAATTGATAATATCTTTTAGGATATGCGAGCCAACGGGCCGGGTTAAGCGGGTCGAACCGCTTACAATTAGGCCCAGCTTGCTCGCTGGGCTCGACGGGCCGAACAAGCTGTCGGCCCGCTTGTTACTAGAGGCCAGCCCAACACACTCTCGAGGCCCGCTATTGTAGCGGGCCGAATTGGACTTGTCCCGCGTCGGGGCCGAGCTAAAAAACGAGCCGAGCGAGCGGGCTCGTGGGCCGACCCGGCCCAGTGCCCACCACTAGGTATATCCTTTGCGCAGATCTTTATTGGGCCGGTTGGCACGTTGGCCTGCTATGGGCGTGCTAAGGCCCTCCTCACGAAGGGAGCTAGGACTTGTACTTTATATGCTGCAAAAGTTAATACTGCTAATTGATTTCATCTCCCGCTCGCTTTAGATTTTCAAATTTCCTTATATTATGCAAAAGCACCACAACTGAAACAGACTGGCTGCTGCCTTGCTCGTCTTGATCTTATTGTTGTGCTGAACGGCGGCGCCGAGGAACCAAAACAAACGCCGATCAAATAAGGCCAAACAAATCAAAACAATCGGCACAAAACACAAACACCAATTTTAACGTGGTTCGGCAAATTGCCTACGTCCACGGGGCAAGAAGGGGGTGGGTTTTCACTAATAGAGAATGAGAGTACAAATTGAGATTACAAATCGCTCAAACGAACCAACTAATCTCACCAACAAATCTCTCAATCTCTCAACCAATAACCCTAACAAATAGCTCAGAAAGATCTCTCTTTTTTGTGCTCCAAAATCCCCAAAAAAGCTCCTCCAAAACCCTCAAATCGTATTGGTATTTATACCAAAACAGAAACCCAAACAGACTGCAAATAGGAACCTGAACTTTCCAAAAAAACTCGTCGTAAGTCGACTTAACGGAGGCTATAAGTCGACTTGGCAGAGAGAAAAACAACAACTGGAGAACAGATCGTAAGTCGACTTAACAGTCTATATAAGTCGACTTGCCAGAGATAAAAAACCAACAATTCCAGAGCAGAACGTAAGTCGACTTATAGTCGGCTTACCATAAGTCGACTTATGTCTGTGCATGAGTCGACTTATGACACAGAATCTGTAAAAACCACACAAAAACTGGAATTTTCCAAATTTCTTCACAATTCTCCACCTCGGCGAAGTTTTTCCAAAACTGAGCCGACACTAACCAACAAATGCCTCACGTGTTGAGACCCAAATGGGAGTGCGAACACTCACCCCAAATGTCGATGTCGCTCACCAAATCGGCTGCATCAAAATGACTGCCTACGTATCCTTTGCCCAAGGAATCAAGCCTTCACGTAGTTCACCCAATGGCCTCCAAAGGCCCTCAATCAAATAGAAAAGTCTGCAACTCTTCTCTAATATCACCAAACGATCTGCGACTGATAGCACCTCCAATGACCCCGAACTGACGCAATCCAAACACCTCCACCTGAGGTAAACCAATGACCATATCCAAAATATATCTACCAGCTGCACTCGAATCTACCAACTCGTCATCCGCATCCAAATCCAAATGACTCACACGCTGTGTCACCTCAGCTGGAATCTTCAATAATGCAGAATGATCTGGAGTACATGGAGTAATCTCCACCCAACGTGGAGTAGCATCACTCTCAACCTGCTGCGACATCCGAACGATCTGATCAACACTCTCCACCTGCTGAGAGTCCAATGTGACATACCTGCTCAGAACAAAATCAGAAGCTCCCAAATGATAATCAACTGAGCCTCCGAACCCTAAACGCACAATCAGATCCAATCTCACATCCACGATGTGACCAAGTGCTGGGTAGCCAAACATCCGACGGGACCCAAAATCTGAAGCAGCTCCACCGGATCCAATAACTCCTAATGCAGCAGTCGGCGACCTGTGACTAAGATCACCCAAATATGTCGAAGCTCCAGAACCAATGCTCGACAACCAACGCCGATCCTCCTCCAGAAAGGAACGACCCATCGAAACTGTCATCTCATCTCGTCACCCCAAAGTCTCCACATCAATGAAGTGTCTCCTATTGCCGTGAGCTCGGCACCAACGCAAGAAAGGACCCCTACCAAATCTAGAACAACGAGTTACCTTTCTGCCAATACACTTCTTCCAATTGTTGTTGACTTCTAGGACTTTACACCAACGGGAACTGGTCGCGACCCAATAATGCCTAGAATAATCATCAACTGCGGAAACCAAGATACGATTACCTCCCAATGATGCCTCCTTGGAAGGCCCCCAAATGCCTGACTGAACACCTCCTAAAATACCCCTCGCTCGATGGATAGGAGTGCCAAACTCCACCACGGTCTTGCTCATCCCAATGTGCTCACAGGACTTTAATCTGCAGGTCATAGCACTCCTCAACAACCAATGCACGGCATTACCAATCATATACCCCAGCACCAAATAATGTCACAGTCTAGCCGAATCTGATGAAGTCGTCATCTCCCTATCAATCACCGTGCTTCCGTGCAAATAATACAAATTTCTTCTTCTGACGCCCTTCATCACAATCATGGACCCAAATGTAACCTTCAAGCGTGCATCCGCCAAGGTCACCCTATAGCCTGCTGCCTCCAAAGCTCCAAGTGAAATGATGTTCTTCTTCAACTGAGGAACGAACCTCACTCCAACCAACTCCTGAATCACCCCGTCACTCATCCTGATCCGAACGGTACCGATACCACCAATAGAGCATTTGTGATCATTCCCCATGAGCACGAAATCCCCTCTTTCCAACTCCTGAAAGTTGGAGAACCAATCCCTCCTAGGACAAATGTGGTATGTAGCCCCCGAATCCAACATCCACTCTGTAGAGTAGGCAACACAAACTGACGGCAGTACAGATAATGAGTAGCCCGAAGAATCCGAATCTGAATCGTTGCCACTAGCCTTGACAACATTCGCCTCTGAAGCTTGAATAGCTTTTCCCTTATTCTTCCCGGCTCGATCAACCAACTTTGGGCATTCGGCTTTCCAATGTCCATCCTCTTTGCAAAAGGCACACTGATTCTTACAAACTCTAAGATGTGCCCCTCTAGACTGCGACCTCCCACTACGGTTTGGACCTTTTGCTCTTGCGACCAACGCCCCCACTACCGGCTCAAACGAAGTCTCCTTATCCTTCTTTCGAAGCTGATAATTCACAAGTACAGCGGTGACCTCACTATACGAAAGAGATGCCTTCCCATTAATAAGAGTAACAACGAAGGTCTCATATTCCTCGTCGGGCAAGGAACTCAACAATAACAACGCCTTGTCCTCATCTTCAATCACCACATCTACATTCGCCAAATCCGCAAGAAGCTTCGTGTAGTGGTTCATGTGATCACCAATGGAGGTTCCTTTCTTCAACTGGAAGCGGTAAAGCCTCCTCTTCAAATGCAAGCGATTCTCCATACTCTTGGTCAAATACTTGCTCTCAAGGATCTCCCAAATCTTCTTTGCAGAAGTCTCATTGATCACATCATACTTTAGATCTTGAGTGAGACAAGACCTAATCACACCACACGCCGTTCGATTCATCTTTTTCCAAACCTTCTCATCAATGTTGTCCGGTTTCCCGTCCAACTCCAACGTATCTTCCAAATTTTACGCGTTGAACGCATCCATGACTTCACATCGCCAAAGTCCAAAATTGTTTGTGCCATTGAACTTTTCCACGTTAATCTTCATCGAGTGGATATTCAAGCTTTGGACGGTCTTCACGCCGGAAGTACTGCCCATAACTCCTTCTTTCTCGGCCATAATCCTCAAAGCACCACCAAACCAATGCGGAAACAAACGAGAAATAGATCCAAACTGAAAAAGACGAGATTTTTACCAAAAAAAATCCCACCTTTATCACCAAACGAAGCCCTAGATGAACTTCCAAAGCGATCTACTCCTCCAAATAGCCCAAGCGTAGCCCGAGCTCTGATACCACTTGTTGTGCTGAACGGCGGCGTCGAGGAACCAAAACAAACGCCGATCAAAGAAGGCCAAACAAATCAAAACAATCGGCACAAAACACAAACACCAATTTTAACGTGGTTCGGCAAATTGCCTACGTCCACGGGGCAAGAAGTGGGTGGGTTTTCACTAATAGAGAATGAGAGTACAAATTGAGATTACAAATCGCTCAAACGAACCAACTAATCTCACCAACAAATCTCTCAATCTCTCAACCAATAACCCTAACAAATAGCTCAGAAAGATCTCTCTTTTCTGTGCTCCAAAATCCCCAAAAACGCTCCTCCAAAACCCTCAAATCGTATTGGTATTTATACCAAAACAGAAACCCAAACAGACTGCAAATAGGAACCTGAACTTTCCAAAAAACCCGTCGTAAGTCGACTTAACAGAGGCTATAAGTCGACTTGGCAGAGAGAAAAACAGCAACTGGAGAACAGATCGTAAGTCGACTTAACAGTCTATATAAGTCGACTTGCCAGAGCCAAAAAACCAACAATTCCAGAGCAGAACGTAAATCGACTTATAGTCGGCTTACCATAAGTCGATTTATGCCTGTGCATGAGTCGACTTATGACACAGAATCTGCAAAAACCACACAAAAACTGGAATTTTCCAAATTTCTCCACACTTATCACGGACAACTATAGAAAAAGAGAAATATAAGCAAACAGACGAGCTCGAAAATTTCTTGTTAGCCTCCTCATCATTTGTAAGGTATCATCCCAATTATGAAATTCCAAACAAATTGACATGCGCTACCCTCCGGCATCTCTATGCACAACATTCATTCCATGTACCTTACCTTATAACAACAACATCAATAATAATAACAATAATAAGGCCAGCTTTGGTAATGACTGCTGAAGGCCACCATTCATTACATTGCATTCCAATAACAGCGGCGAACGATAAGAGGAAGACAGAATTAAGCCACTAGTCTCAAAGATCCTCTCTCTGTCTCTCTCTGTCAGCGTCATGATCCATGCCTTTCAGAGAGAACAAGAGGAAATTGTTCCCTCTAATGCCAACAAAGCCCTTTTTTTTCCTTTTTTTTACCTTTTAATTAATTATTATTATTATTCCCCAGCCCCTGAATCTCGAGTCCTTTCTTTCTACGCACCTCACTATCTGTTGAGGTCAATCCCTTCTGGCCCAAAGACGGTAGCGCGCTCCGTTTGATGCACTCTTCTCCTTCTCGCAACTGTTCCCTCAGAAACATCACCTCCGTAACAAGGATTGCTCTCATTTGATTCGTCAGGACTCCAACTGTTTGAACATTCACTAGTCTCAGCGTTACTCCGCTTCCCATCATTTTTCAACTCCTCCTCTCTCTCCGAACAAGTTAAGCAACTCTCTGTGGAGCACTCAGCATTCAGAAATTGACGAGGAACCGAGAATAACAAGCTCGGGCATTCGGCCCCGGTGGCGTCCGCCGCTTCCGCCTGCGCGGAAGAGCTGAAGGTGTAGGCGGCCAGTGTTTCTTGGGCTTTCTTCAGCACCGACTGCAAGTACTTCCCTTGAGCTTCTATCCTCAGCTGCAGGTGTTTCTGCACCTGCAGGTAAGAGAACGAATAGATGAACTTCAAACTTCTTAATCTTAAAGAGAATAAAACCGAACAGAAAAAAATTATTCGCATCTCGCGTGATAATTTCACCTCAATTTGTTCTAGTAATCTCCTCTGGACCTCCATCTGGAGATTTAACATGGTGGTGGAGCTGCAAACTCAACAGGTTAATTAGCAACCCCAAGTTATGATGAGCATCCACCAATATAATTGACGGAAAGATAAATATCGTACTTATGGAACTGTGGTTGGGTTTTATTCTCATCCACATACTGAACTACATCCTCCCTTGGCCTGTAATCTGCAGCCATGATGCCTGTGCACCACTTGTCATTTATTAGAGTCCGAGCGGTAAGCCCTTCTTAGTGAGGCGTGAGTGTGGAAATTAATAAAATCGTTCTCAACGAGACGTAGGGTTGCGCAGACTAACCTTCAGTTTTGCTGCCCGCCTTACTCTCTCTGCTCTTTGCCAGTCTGTATTTCTGCCAGTAAGAAAGTATGATGGTTATCTTTAGGTGTACAGTTCAGTTCAGTTCAGTAGCTGCTCCCCAGTTTGCAATCCGAAGGTTGTTCTTTAATTAAACAGATATATCCTCACCTGCAAATGGCTCTTCAGATGGTAAAGCGTTATCCCAGGAATCCGCATAATCCGCATAACTGATTTCGGAGTAGCCTCTGCAATTTAGAGAGGGAAGAGGGAAAAAGGAAGAGACATGCATAGAAGAAGCTGATGAAGATAGGAACGAAATTAATCTGAAGAAGTGGAATGTGATACTTGAACGAATTTATCGCGTTACATAGAGGGAACTCACTTTCAGGTCCTCCTAGCTTGGAAACTGCCTCGACAAAATGCTGGTGAAGCTGCCGGGTCCATTTCAGACGAGGCTTGGCGTCAGTAGCTGACAGAGCCAGTCCATGGTCATCGATTTCATTAGACATTTCCTGCGGCCTACCTACGTACCCAATGAAGACTCAATTCGCAAACACTTTGAATATCGATCGGAGTTTCAAACTTGAGTCAGATACCAGAACAGCATTCTTACCCCTCCCCACCTTGCTTCTTCACCTAGCGGATGCGGCTACCTCGATCCCCTGCCTATGGGGGTTCCAGCCTCCGCTTAATTTAACACACATGAGTGGGCTGTGATGAAGAATATATGCATGAGCTGTGACCTGCCTTTTTTTTTTTTTACTTTCTCCATGTCATTAATTTCCTCTAATAAATTGTTACTCCTTTGACCAGAAAGGAAGAGAATCTCTGATGCAGGTAAAGAGAGGAAAGCGAAACAGTTCAAATTTGGTTCTCAAAAGGAGAGAAAAGAAGGCGGGGGGGGGGGGGTGCGGGTATCGTTTTCTTGCTGATCTGCCTCAGTACCCCTCGGCTCTTTGCTGGATTCTCTCCTTCCATTAGCTACACAGCCCCACCATTTTGAATAATAATAATGAAAGCTGCTACTTTCTCCTACAGCACCTATAGCTAGCACCTAGCTTTGAACGGAAGGTGTGATTGACCGCCCCTTTTTCTTTTTCTAAATAAATGTCATAAGGGAAAGCTTCACACTTCACAACCCACCAGCATTCTTTAATAGAGGTGGAAGATTGTCCTTGGATTTTTGGGTGATTGGAGAATCAAAGAATCTAATCCGAGATATATATCTTGGAGAGAAAAAGGTTGCGGCTTAGCTAGCTTGGTCATTAGCGCATGGATAACAATTACAAATCCCATTTCTCAAGTATATATATTTCAACGACGACCGTAATTAATCATGACAAGATTACAAAAGAAGGAAGACGACACCCTGAGTGAGTGGAATCGATCGGTTGTCCTTTTAAGACGAGCCGGCTCCTGAAAGCAAAGTAGAACACGCGGGGAGAAGCAGCACCCACACAGTAGTGTTTCGACTGAGATTGTCATCACTTTTAAGTCCGCTAGCTGCACTAACTAACTCTGAAGGACTTCAGCGGGGAGTCGTACGTAGGAGAGAAATTAACGTTTATGTAACCGTCCAAGGCAGCATCGATCCCTTATCGACGAAACCCCTCGAGCTCATGCCTTCCCGTCTGAAAAATTAATCAAGGACGGCGGCGGACGGTTCGGAGTGCCCTGATGAATTCGATCCGAAGGAAACAGTAGTTTCCGCATTTGTATGATCTGTCCGCTTTGCTTTCTCAGCATCTATACTTTTGTACACGACTTAAAAAAGATTGTGTACGTACGTGGAATTCGCCCTGGCCCTAGCCCTAACTCTTTTCTTTCCCCTTCATATCTGGGGACTTACGGCACGTGGCCGGAATTGAATTTACCCAATAACGGAGACTCTTTCCCCATGATGTAAGCACCTGAGATCCATGAACAGCAGATCGAACACGGTGCACGGTAATTAATGATGCACTGAGTCAATTAAGAAAGTTGTTCAAAAAACCGCGGAACATTCAGAAAACCGCAGTCCGGTCCCCTAAAATATGTATGCAATAATAACTAACAAATAGAGGACTAATTATAGCATCACCCAAAGAGGATTATGGTACCAGATTAAGTTTTTTCGCCTGTATGGTGTAGGGATGTACAACTGACACTAGGGATCGATACAAGCTGAGGTAAGCACCCTCATCGATCCGGTGTGCTGCTTAATTAATTAACCTTTTTTTTTTTAAAAAAAATGTGTATTAATTCAGTTAATTTCATGGAACTTCATCGTTAGTTATTTCCTAAATTAAGTTCCTTGGACGTGAACATCATTTACTAGCACCTGATGTAGCGCACTTGGTCGTTCTTTCATCCCAAAATGCTCACATCTCTAGGCGCTACAAATTGACGGAGGAGCAAGTATAAGAAAAGCATGCATGACAAGCCCCTGTAAACGGCCGCATTATCATGAAATCCTCAATATTAATGTTCTATCATCCACATGGCTTGCAACTAGTACTAATGCAACCAGGAGACAGTTCACATATATGATGTACAACTGCGGCATATTGGCGAATTAGATAATGGTATTACATTCTGCCTTTTATAGTCACAAAAATAGACAAGTTTCTAAAACAGCAGATTCGTTGAGCGGCAGTGAAATTCATGCTTATCATGATGGCACCATAAATATATTACCCCCACCCCACCCCCCACCCGGGTGGGGCATTAACTTTGTGAAAAACATCCCTAAAATCAACAAACTATCAAACTTATTACTAAAAAGTTGGCTATTTTGTTGACAATTTTTACATGGTGATCACTTATTAGCTTATTAAAGTTGGTGATTGATTATTTCAGGGGTAATTTTTGCTAAAAGTTTGTAATAATTCTAAGTTTCTTGGCAACATATATAAGGAAAAGTAAAGGGACTTTTGTGCATAAATTGTTAGAGGTTCTATTAGTATAAGGAAAAGTAAAGGGACTTTTTGTCACATTTGGGAATTCCTTATAAAATATTTTGCTATATGAACTTTGTTTATTTTTCTTAAAGCATATGCATCTCAAGTCCATATACCGGTATATGTCGAAGATAAGTAAGTCATCTAACTAGGGCTCAATGTGCCTCTATGAGGTTTTTATTTTAGCGCTAGGAGCCCAAGTTTGAGTCTCATCGTCCCGACCACGGGCTATATAATAGTGGGGTTTGCCAAGTCAACTGGAGTAAAATAGTGTTGACCGCATTGAGACGTACTCTGCTTATTTCCATTGCATGTATACACTTTAAAAATGTTACATTATAAGTTTTTTACTATTTTAGTATTTTGCTTATCAAGTCAATTTATTTTAGTTTTGCAAAACCAGTGTTCAATGTATGAATTTATCCATTTATTGAGTTGTGAACCCATTGTGTTGTTTTTATTCTTTTTAGAGACTAGGGATTAGGTGGAATTGATGATTATTTTCAAATTCTTAGAACGGAGCAAGGAATAAAATTCGGAATTATTATTATCTTCTAGGTGAATGTTAAATAAAGCCTTTGATATTTAATTGATGAATTGAGAGTTTTGTAATTAAGAGATTTCTTTCCTTCAGGTCGAGTTTTATTTTATGTCTAGGAATATTTGTTTATATCAAGTTAATTGGATTAATGTTGACTTTTGGGAATTATAGAGAATATTTATTGTTGGTTTAAGTTCAATGAATAGATTATTTTGATAGTCTTTTAATGAATGCGTATTTTTGGAGGATTTTTCACAGGTTTGGGCCTATTCCTTTTAGGTTCCGAAGATTTTGAGGGTACTTTTGCGAGTACCCATGATTTAGGGGGTATACATGCAACTAGCCCTCATAGGAACAGTGGAAAGAGAAACTGAAGTACCTACTGTACCTCTTTCTTGATAAGCAGCAGACGTACTTGCTAAACTTTCTTGCTTTAAAATATTCCAAAACAAGTAAAGCAGATTCCCGGAGGATGCTCACTCAGTCCCCAGCTCCATCAGGCGGAGTAGGTGAGCGAATCATAAGTCATCCAGCAAAGGTGCTCATCAATAATTCCTCATCAAAAGTTAGTCCCAAAAATTCAAAAGCATTGCCAAGGAGGTGAGGACATGGCCCAAGGAATCAGGAAAAGGACTGGGGAGATACCCCACTTAAAAAAAGCAAAAAATTTTTAAACGTGTCATTGCTATCTCAGGCTAACTACCATTATTATGAGGGAATCATATTGCATTTGTCCCAAGGTCATGCAATGATCATTAATTTTGACCACATCGGGAGGGGGAAAATAAAAAAGAATCTTCCCTGCAGTCTGCTGGAAGATAGGAGCTGATGCAAAAATCTGAGTGTGTTTGGTGACCAAAGTGTTTCTTTTTGTAGTGTTTTTTTAAAAAAACATCATACAATGATGTTTATTTTTCAAACGTGTTTTCAAAACACCATTTATAGTTATTATTTATATATTGGCGGCGACGACGACGGCGGAAGGGCGGCGACCGGCGATGACGACCGACGGCGAGCGGCAGGCGACGGGCGGTGGGCGGCGACGGTCGGGCGGCGAACGACCGACGGGCAACGGCGTCTGCGGATGGCCGACGGGCAACGGCGTCGGCGGATGGCCGACGGGCAACGGCGGGCGACGACGGTGGCGGCAGGCTAGTGGTGGCGGCGGGCGGGTGGCGGCAGTGGCGGACGGCCGACTAGCAACGAGGGGCGGCGGACGGTCGACAGGCATCGGCGGACGGCGGCAGCGGTGGGTGGTGGCGGCGGGCGGCGAACGGCCGACGAGCAGCGGCGGGCGACAAACGGCCGACGAGCAGCGGCGGGCGACGGACAGCCGATAAGCAGCGGCTTAGATGAAAAAACGGCGGCGGACAGCCGACGGGCACCGGCGGGCGGTGACGACGACGACGGCGGCGGGAGGGCGGCGACAGGCGACGTCAGCGGCGGGTGGTGGCGCCGGGCGGCGGACGGGCGTTGGCTTAGATGAAAAAAAAAAGAATCTCAAAACATATTTTTGGTGTTTTAAGAAAAGCGTTTATTTTTTGGATTTTGTACATGATCAAGTCAAAAAATCGCCCCGATTGTCAAACACGTTTCATTGTTTTTTTTTTTGGAAAAAAAACGAAAACGGCAAAAATGTCATGGTTGCCAAACGCTCTCCTAGCTAATTAATAACATGTTTTGTACCAGATACAGCAACATTGTGAAAGATAAGCTGAACTTCACGCGCTAGCTAATCACAGCTTCAACCTTCAGGTGTCAGCCTATTTCATGAGCCTGAACCAGTCAGGTCCTCAAATACTAGTGCGAGTTTGGACCGCCTATTCTTGTAGGCCCCGTTTGGCGAAGGGTTAATGAAGAGGGGTTAAAGAGAAGGATTAATGTACTTAACCCATTTGATAATCCGAAGGACCAAATTATTAACCTGTTAAATAAGTTTTATTTTAGCCCTTATGATCAGTTTTAGTGTTTGGGAATAACAATGATTTTGACTATTTTTTTTATAATTAGAAGGGTTAACTCTTATTCCATCTAAATAGGAGTATTAGTAAACCCCTCATTTTGAGGGGTTAACTCATTTTAACCCCTCTAGAGTGGTTAATTAACTTAACACTTCTATATTTTTTATGTTTGACAAATTATGGAAGGTTAACTCACTTTAACCCTTATATAGATTTGTTGTGTTTGGTAGGTTAAGAAGGGGTTAAGTCTCCTTAACCCCTCACTTAACCCTTTGCCAAACAATACCATATGGTTTTATTATTAGTTCTGATCTAGCATTTACCATAGTTTTTTTTCGCATCTAATCTAGACAATGTGAATATAGCTTCTTATTGTTATTAAATTTACGTCGTCCAAAAAATCCTGCGAATATTTCTTTTAAAAAAAGACCGTTTTAGAAACCTTATTAGCAAAGCCGACCTTTTGTGAATTTAATTAGAAAAAGCTACCTCTTTTATCGACTTTGCAAAATATAGTTTTAAAATACACCTGGCCAGTAGTCCCGTGTAATTAGTGTTGGCTAATCACATATACTAGTTAAACTCCAAAATATACGCAAGACTAATTAAACTTCATTAGGGCGTAATTAGGCACCACTAAATACACGAGACTAGTAGTCCCGTGTATTTTAAACTTTCATTTTTGTAAAATCGACTTCTTTGTATTTTTTTTGTGTAAGCTGGCCAAAAAGATGTCGATTTTGCTGATTACATCAAAGATAGGCGGACTTTGCTAATAAAGTTTCAGAAAGAGTCTTTTGTGAAAAATTCTCCTAAATCTAGCATTATGTTCCACATGAGTCTTTAAAACAGAAAGCATGAAAATTTACATGCCGTGCTGGTTTGTTATAGCTTGTTACTCAAGAAAAAATAAATACAACTAGTCCAAAATGATGCCACAGTACTTTTCGTATCGAGTAAAAGGTAAAGAGAGATCGCAGACACTACAAAAATATGTGCAGCTAACAACATGCGTGTTCCAACATTTCTTTCTTAAAACCTTGGCCATGACTCATGAGCAGCGACAGCGTTTTTTAAGAAACTGTTAGAATTTAATTAGTAAACTCACTACACTAATCCATTTTGTGTGAGCCCAGTGAAGCCCATCAAAGCCCAACAAAGTCTTCTTTTTTCCCAGCCAAATGTGGGACTCGTATTTCCTAAAGAGGGTCATGACAACTCATTATGTAATAGGAAAGACACACGTCTCATGTCCCCTCTTTTAATCTCATATTTTGGGTGCTTAAATTATTTTCCTTTCCTAAATAACTCTCTACTTTACCTGAAGGAATTCGTAAGGAACCATCTTGCGCTCATCTCTCTTTCCCCAACCGCAATCAACCCTAGATCGAGAATTAGAACGAAACCAAGCCCCTAATTAAAGCCCCTGAAGCTTCATCATCACCATCATCATCATCATCTTCTTCTCTATCTTTCAAGGTTGCTCCTTTTCTTGCTTGAATCATCTCGAAGGTTGGGGCTTCAGAAATTTTGATTTGGGGCTGGAATTTAGGTTTAGGGGGTTTCTCAATATTAGTCCCCTAAATCATTGTGGGCTGGGATTTGTAGAGCTGGTTAGATTCCTTTGAAGAGAGGCTAGAAGTTTCATTTCGTCGGGAGGGGACGTTAGATTCATTGGGTTTTATTTATCTATGTTTTTTCCGCCATGATAATAACTATTGTTTATAGTCCCACATCTGGTAGTTTCGAAGAATAGAAGTACTTGATCGCTAAGCAAGAGAAGGGTAGAGAGAAGGGTAGCTCTACCGTATGAACTCCTCCAGGGTATGTATATACGGACGGGTTCGTGGGCTTTGGGATAATATTATGACATTGGTGGACTTTGATCTAGTTATAAGTTTTTTCATTTCGGGGCTTGTTTGGTTGGCTGAGAAACTAAGAAAAGAAAATCAAAACACATGACACACCCACGTCGAGGTTTTTGATTTTCTTTTCTTGTGTTTGGTTGAGAGAGGAAAAAAAAGAGATGTTGTGCATACGTGAAACCCACCATCTAGTAAGATAATAGTGTCATGAGTCACAAGTTTAAGGAAACACATTTCCCCTAAAATGTCATGAAATGGGTTTGAAAACATGAAAATGAGTTCCACAACCTATTTCCCATAAGTGATCTTGTACACTAAGATTTCTAGGAAATGAACCAAACAGCCTCTTAAAGAAAACTAAATGTTGTTCGTGGGCTTTGAAACAAATGTATGTGGCTGGGAGGTATAATTGACTTCTCGATCGGCTTGGACATGATGCTACGCCAAAGTTTTGGTGAAAATGCTGACACCCATTAACTACACCTGCCATACCACCATTAGTACCACACGATGATGTTCACCTGACTTGATTCCAGGCACTGCAAGCCATAGCTTCAGGAATCGTAAATTATTACTAAAATTCTCAGCAAACAGTTTCAAGTACTAAAAGGGCACCCCGTTCATGACTAAACCCCCAAAATCCAGTTAGCAAGTTACTATTGGCAGTTCACAAGTCCTAAATATAACTAGGGCCGGAGTACATATATGTACCTAATCCTTTATCTAAATTAATCAAACACACCCAAATGATGAATCTTATGAAAGCATACAAACTAACTACATTCACGAAGCAATTTGTATCTCTGATTAAGCCTTCATCCAAATTAATATTTAGCTGATAGAATCTTTATCCGGTTGCTACTTTCACTTTCTAACAGTATATTCATCATATATAGGTGGCACAACAGAAGTAATTCTTTTTGTTTGGCAGCTACTTGCACTTGTAAGTGAAATATATGATGCAGCACATCATGTATGAGAGCAAACTAATTTCTAGCAAGATATTCATCATCAATAGCAAAATAGAAGTAATGACACCAGAACTTTGATCCACGTCATGACAGACCAAGCTACAGTTGGTTAAAATATGAGGAGTATTGATCCTTATTTTTGTCAACGCTCTCCTCCTTGGAAACTATTTTCTCGGGGACAACATTTGGCAAAAATCCAGGCATATACAACTTCTAATTTATGCAGCAGATGAACTCATTTTGGGATCTATGATCATCATGTGACATGATGTTATCATGAGATTATAACTTTCTAAACAGGAGAGAAGGTGTGATAAAAAAAATTATGCCTGTTTTCCCTTTACAAAAGTGTAAATGTTTCAAGAAATAAAAAACTGCATTGGTAAAAACCAAATTTTAGCTGAATAATTTACTAATAATAGTTATAGAGAAATATTTGTAGCTAGTATGGATTTGTTTAGATGAACAATAAAGTATAGAACATGCATTTAGTGCAACTGAATTGTCAGAAACTGCAACCACTCTTCAATACTTGATGACTCATAGAGAATTGTCTGAAGTCATGCTTTAAGTTATTAGGAGTTTGCTCAAGATCAATGGTGAACTATACGTTGCATGGGTATGCGGGACGCTCCTAACTTGTAGGAGGTTGGGTAAGGGGACACGGCTATACTAATTTACATGATAACATTGTTCTTGCATTTGCATTTTCTGAGAATCATAATTCATATAACGTTTTTACGTTTCTTTCGGTATGTATGTTATAAACTCGAAAACAACTCATTTTTGAACTAGATATGCAAACAACACTCTAAATTCAATGTTCTTAATCGAGTATGTGCTGAAACGAACCCAACCTCTACCAACCAGTTTTAGAAAGTAGATCTGAAGTGTAGGACACGCGTGTTTGAAATAAAAAAAAGCATTATATAATTGAGCACGTCTAAATAAAGATGTGCATATATTCAAAGAGAGTCTAAGGAGTGCCGGTGTCCAGTACGAGAAGTATCGGTTACGGGTACGTCTTAATGATAGAAGTGTCCTTGCTTATAGATGGCGAAGGAACATACATGTCTTAATCACTGTGGCCCATCTTCGAGAGCATAAAAATCAAAACACTTTGGTTTCCTAATGGTTTAGACTACAAAAGACGAGACCAAAAGGACCAGATTAAATTGAGGTGAACTTGTTGTGCTCTGATACCACTTGTTGTGCGCGACGGAAGCCAAAATCAAAATAATATGCTTCGAGAGACCAAATCAAACAAACGCCGAGAGAAGGCCAAACAATGCAAAATAACGGCACAAACCCAACCAACCAGGTTCGGCAAGTTGCCTACGTCCACGGGGCAAGAAGGGGATGGAGTTTTCACTAATAGAGAAGAAGAGTATAAACTAAGATTACAAAATCACACAAACTCACCAATTAATCTCACCAACAAAGCTCTAATTCTCTGCAAAAAAACCCTAACCAATAGCTCAGAAAATACCTATTTTCTGTGCTCCAAATGCAAGAGATACGACCATCTCAGCTACGAATGTTGGGAGAAATCAAATCAAGTGGCAGAAAGAAGTAATTTTATAGAAAGGGAGCAGTCAGACACTTCAACGCTCCTACTGACATACTAGGAGAGTGAAAGTAAGAATCAATATATCTGGTATCTGGATTCAGGTGCCAGTAACCACATATACGGCATCAAGGAGTTCTTTACTGAGCTGAACGGGACGGTGCAAGGAGATGTCACTTTTAGAGATTAGTCAAAGATTCCAGTAAAGGGCAAGGGCAAGATAATGATCCAGACAAAGACGGGCAAAAACAGATACATCTCTGACGTCTACTATGTTCCAGAATTACGAAATAATATTTTGAGTCTAGGTCATCCTTGAAAGAGGCTATGATATACATCTAAAAGACCTTGCCCTCACTATTAAGAACAAAAATAAAGTTATTACAAAGGTAAACATGTCTAGAAATAGATTGTTTACCTTAAATATTCATGTTGACTCTGTCAAGTGCCTGAAGACAATCATAAAAGATGAGACATGGCTCTGGCATCTACGATTTGGGTGTTTTCGTCGAAAGTTGCTGTTTTCATTAATTTGAAATCTGTTACAAACAAAATGAAAACGAAGATTACAACCCTCTCGAAAATAAACGCAAGTCCCGTTTATCGGTGCTTGCTTGCGTGGGTCTTTGGCCTGTGACGGGGATGTTGATATCCGTGGACCGCCGGTCGATCAAGATCTTTTCCGGAAGAATCCGGCAGAGTTTCGTCTATCCTCGAGGGGATATGGAAACCAACAGCTCCTATCTCGGATGATCGAGATATTCGCTCTTCTTAGTATCACCGCTATAGGGCAACACTAAGGGAAAAGAGAAAGGGGTGAAGAATGAAGAAGGAGACTCCTTGATCCGGCAGGGCTTCGCCGTTCTCTTGAAAACTCCGACTCCTCACTCCAGCAGGGCTTCGCCGCTCCTCTCCGAAATTTCAGATCTCAAAGGCTAATGCTCAAGATCAGAAATTTCTCTCCCAAAACCAAGGCCAAGAGAATGGAGACCCAAGGGGTCTATTTATAGGCCACCAAGGAGGCCTAGGGGGCTGTCCATAAAGCGTTTCGCCGTAGAATCAACCTCCAAAAAGCATTTCGCCGTGGAATCATCCTCCAAAAAGCATTTCGCCGTAGAGGCAGCCTCCAAAAAGCATTTCGCCGTAGAGG
>BQKN01065252.1:287688-309819 GCA_022839385.1 Asparagus kiusianus
TTGAACTCTTGTGAACCTGGTAGTGACGTTCAATCGTCGCTCGTTGATACTGAGCTGTGTGCGGGGACCTATCGGCAATTTTTGATGCCTACATTGGGCATCTCGCATTTAGTGACCTGAATCTTCTATGGAAGGAGAAAATGGTGAAAGGACTATTGCAGATCAACCATCCGAACCAGCTATGCGAAGGCTGTATGAAGGGAAAGCAATATAGAAGAAGTTTTAAAGTTGGAAAGTCTAGACGAGCAACGAAGTTGCTACAACTGGTACATACAGACATTGTTGGACCATTTGAAGTTGTTTCACTTGGAGGAAATAGGTACTTTCTCATATTTATTGATGATTATAGTAGAAAAACCTAGATTTACTTCTTGAAAGAGAAATCTGAAGCCCTTGTTTGTTGGAAATTTGATGTAAAAAGACAATGAAAGAAAATTTGACTTGTATTCTCTCAAAATCGATTATAATTTGGATTCCGATTACAAAAGAGAGGAGAATGAATTTGATTCTCCCATTTGTTTAATTCTGGGTTCTTCTTGGTAGCGATGGAGTGCCTCCCTCGAATGCTCGTGTCGAGTTTGCTCTCCGTTGACGATCCGAAGGTCTTGATTTACTGGAATGATATCTTCTCCTCACGATTTGACGCTATGGAGAACTTGCGTGGCAAGTCTTAAAACTCTGACCGAGTTTAGAAAAACTTGCAGGGCAAGTTTGAAACTCTGACCGAGTTTAGAAGAACTTGCAAAGCAAGTTTTAAAACTCTGGACGAGCTGATAACTCAGATCGAGTTTGAAACTCTATGAAAGAGTTGATTTAAACCGAAAGTTCGGTTAATAAGCCAAGGCCGAATAATCTCAAAGGGTTCAATAAAAGCCTTCCAAAATGATTCAAGAGCTCCTTCAAGTCACTGATCTCCAAAGCTCCTTGTTGCTGCAGAAAGCGGCAAGATGCCCGATCAAGGATCCCCCAAAAAGTCAGCCAAAAAAGAGGCCCCGAACTCAGTTGAGTTTTCCACTATTTATAGGGGATTTAGGGGTATAACCGCCCCCCTAAATCTCTCCTTAATGAGGGTTTAATGGGGTGTAACTGCCCCCCATAAATCTCTCCATGATAGGGTAGTGATCCCCTCAAATATTGGGGAGAAAACGGTTCTGGAACCGTTCAAATCGTGCTTGAACGAGTCAAAACGCTGAAAACAGCGTTCTGGGCCCGAACTGTGTGTTTCTGGACCTGAAACGCAGAGTTGGGCCTGAAAACGCACAGGTCGTGCTGCGCAGAGATGAACTGTGCATCTCTGGACCTGGGACGCAGAGTTGGGTTCTGCATTAACTGTGCGTCTCTATAATGACCGTGAGCTTTGATACTGGTTAAAATAATTTTTTGGTATTTCAAAATATTTATTTATGATTTTTAAAAAGAGTATTTGTATTTTTCTCGATTTTTTACAATTTTCTATGATTTAAAAATCTGATTATATATTTATTTAAATGATTTTGATATTTATAAATTTATTTTGAGCTGTAAAAATTTTTGGAATTAATTTGTTGTGTTGTCGGTACTATTACATAATATTTTAAATAATATATTGTATTATTAATATTAGTACAAATTATTTCATATAATACATGGTATTATTAATTACGTGTTTTTGGTATAATTTATTGTATTATTTCTATTGTTACATATTATCTATCGTATTAGCATAACTAGTACGTTTTAATGTGTATGTAATTGTCCCATAATTATTTGATTTTAAATTTAAGTAAAAATATTTTTATTATTAATTATTCCTGTTTAATTATACAATATGGGTATATTTTGACTATTTCGTATTAACTATTGTAATAGTTCAACATGTACGTTTTTGTTTGTAGATAATTATTCTGTAATTATTTTAATTTTAAGTACCCGTAATTATTTTATTTTAATTATTTTTGGTTAATTCCCTAAACCCTAACCAAACATATATATATATATATATATATATATATATATATATATATATATATAATTGTATTTTCGTTTTCATTCTCCTGTTCACAAAAACGCGCCGCTTCTCTCCTCTTTCTTCTTCCGTAACCCGTAGAGTCGCCGCCGCCTCTGTTTTCCTCTCTCACGCAACTCCGACCCGCCGCCTTCACAAGCTTCGACAACCCACGCCCGCGACCACTACCTCGCCGACCGCCGCTTCTCCCGTCGGCCTCCGCCTCCAAGCTCGCCGGCCGCCTCTCCCAGCACCCAACCCCGACGCCTCTGCAGCCACCCCGCCGCAGCTCCTCTAGCCCCGTCGAACCCCACCTCGCCGTCAGCCCAGCTCGCAGCCCTCGGATCTCTTCCAGATCCGACCAGCCAGCCGCCGTCGGCCTCCCAAAGCCGCTGTTCTCCGGCCACCCCAACCTCCTACTCGATCGCCGCCTGCAACTCTCGCCGCCGTCGCTGCCCTCCGACCAGCGACACCGATCCGAGCTCCTGCTGCCTCCAACAACCCGCTGTGCCGCGCTCTCCTTGTCAGATCCGACCCGCGTCGTCGACGTCGACTCGTTCGACGGAACCCCGAGGCAAGATCCCCAACGTCGTTGTTATTTATTTTAATTTTTAAAATATCAAATTATTATGTGCAAGATTCTCGTTCCGTTAGTTTATTTCATACGATTTTTAGAGTTGTTAATAATTACCTGTGTGGATTTATCGATGAGCGATATTAATTACGAGATGCTTTTAATAAAAAGAATATTTTTTAGATTTATTTTAAAATTATTATTATAAGAAAAAAAAGTTGATTTTTTGAAAAAGGGGTTAGTTTTGAATTAATATAACGAGAAAGAATTTTTGGAATAAATAAATTTATGAGCATGATGATTGGAAATTGCGAGATTTCATGCGTAATCATTGGATAGTTGTAGTTCCTTCTTTTACGTTTTTTTTTGTAGTTGTTCACGTTTCCTGTTCATGATTCCTGACACTGTTACATAGTATTCATTGCATTTATACCCTGTTATAGTTGAGAATCGAGAGTATGGCTTGACCGTAGTGACCCGTGAGATATGAGTTGTTGACTTGGACATGGGATGGGAAGGTCTGGTTCATGTTATCGGATATGTGTATTGTTTATTTCCAGGCTCGCACCAGTGAATCGTTTCGCACTGGGGTGGGTCTGAGGAGCAGTGATCATATGTGTATTGTTTATTTCCAGGCTCGCACCAGTGAATCGTTTCGCACTGGGGTGGGTCTGAGGAGCAGTGATATTATACTTATTGATTATTTCCAGGCAAGCACAAGTGAATCGTTTCGCACTGGGGCGGGTCTGAGGTACTAGTGAGATATGGTTGTTAACCAGATATCCGATAATGTGAACTTAGACTCTAGTGAGACGTGGACCAGTGAGTTGTGATAGGATGGCTAGTTGTTTTCTTTCTATACATAGATCGGGATTGTTCGCTGGAAAATTTGTTGCTTCTTTCATTGTTGATTCCATTGTCATCTTAAAATAATAACTTTTTGTGTTACAAAGATCCGGTCTTTTTATAAGACCCGGTTACAAGCAAAGAAAACAAAAAAGATTACAACTTTATTTTCTTGTTTGTCGAACAAATCACGAGCTCCTGTTTTACGGTCGCTCGCTTGCGTGGGTTGTTTGCCTGCGTCGGGGTTGTTTGCCGTGGACCACCGCGAGATCTAGATCCGGTCGGATCTACGCAGTATTACGGATATTATCCCACCAAGGAGATAATAGCTGGGAGGGATCGTTTCACCAAGGAAACGACCACTCTAATCTCGGGATCTAAGAACCAAGCTTAGATCCGGAGTATGTACCTACGTAGATCTGAGATCTGAGATCCGGTTCCTCTCGAACACCTGTCTTATTTGACATTGATGATCGCCGAGCACCGGATCTGAATGGACAAGCCCTTGAAGTTCCAAAGCTCCAATCTTTTTAAGTTTTAGATCTGAATCCGGCAGAGCTTCGACTCCTCCTTTTCCCAACCTCTGAACAAATGAACTTGAAGGCCTATTTATAGGCACTCGAAACTGTGCCTTGGGCACGGAACTGGGCCTAGCCACCCATGGGTGGCTCGGCCTTGGCCGAGCCACCTCAGGGTGGCTCGGCTTCGGCCGAGTCCCCCGGGTGTTGTGTTCGCCGTCTTCCGTCGTTTCGTTCGTGATTCGTTTCACTGTTGACTTGGACTTTGATTCAGTTGTGTGGTTGACTTGGTCCGGAATCGATTTGTTGAATTGATTCCCGATTTGGCAGTAAACCCGCTTCTGAGTTCGAGTCTGAAACCGATCTTGATTCGATCGTGGTTCATCCGAGTCCGTTCTTGGTTGGACGACTCGTTGATTCCCCGAACCGTTGGATTGATTCCGCACGCGAATGCATTCGTTGATCGCGTGCACTTTGTTGACCTCGTCGCCTCGTCGTTCGATGGTTCGTTGATTTGTCGAATCACCGTGTCGAGCTGTGCTAAGGGACCTATAGGTAATTTTATACGCCTACAGATACCCCCTCCAAAGTATTTCAGTCTCGTTCTTTTATAGAAGAGTCTGGAATACTTTGGATGTGATTGTCCTAACCTTCAGTCGGCGTAGCGGGACTTTAGAATGGCTTCTGTTCTGGATTTCTTCAATTCCTTCAGGCTATTCGGTGCTTTGTCGAACGTCTGTAAGGATTCCGGTGCTGCATTTATTGTCTGACCGTTGTCGAAATTTTGAACTTGAAGTCGATTCTTGATTTTTTTCTTGACTTTCTAGCTCGAGTTGGTTGCTTCAACATAGAACTGATCATCGATTGACGGCGTTGAATCTTCATTTACGACGCGTTGTCCGGCGTTTGAGATTCTTTGTGACGCGTTGTCTGGTGTTTAACCTTCATTGCGACGCGTTGTCCGGCGTCCAGGCTTCATTGCGACGTATTGTTCGACGTCCGACACAGTTTATACTCGTACGTCTTCTGGAGTATACACAGTTTAAGCTCTTAAGGTATTGGAGCGTGGCGGATACTCGAGTCACGAGACCAATCCATAGAATTGATGCGTCAATGACTCGTACTTATAGAATTTTTGGCAAATTCTCAGCCCTCAACGGATTTGATAAGCCTTTACCGACTACCGTTTGAGTCGGGCTAGCATGCGGATTGTTTAAATCCGTTCCGCATGTGACGTTAAGCTAAAAGAGTTAACCCTTTTAGTGCTACGATATTGAATACGTAGACTTCGTCTTTCTCCTGTGAAAAGACTAAACAACAACGTGTATGAGACGTTGACTTAGGATTTTTGGCAAATCCTCAGCCTTCAACGGATTTGACGTGCTCTTACCGATTACCGTTTGAATCGGGCTTACATGCGGATTGTTAAATCCGTTCTGCATGTGACGTTGTGCTAAAGGAATGAACTCCTTTAGACTTTGTGCTATGATGTTGAATACATAGACTTTACCATTTGT
Source organism: Asparagus kiusianus (assembly GCA_022839385.1). NCBI lineage: Eukaryota > Viridiplantae > Streptophyta > Magnoliopsida > Asparagales > Asparagaceae > Asparagus > Asparagus kiusianus. The sequence continues at coordinate 293,128 of BQKN01065252.1, forward strand.
TACGGGAATAGGTTACCCGGCGACGCGTGTGAGGCGTTGACTTTAGGGTTTTTGGCTAACCCCCAGCCTTCAACGGATTTGAGATGCTCTTACCGACTACCGTTTGAGTAGGGCTTACATGCGGATTGTTTAAATCCGTTCCGCATGTGACGTTGTGCTAAAGGAATGAACTCCTTTAGACTTTGTGCTACAACTCCGAATATGTAGACTTCGCTATTGTTGTGGGAATAGGCTACCCAGCAACGTTTATTAGACGTTGGCTTATCCCTACTTAGGCTTCGGGATAAAATTCCCCAGGTTTAGATCCTGGTGTCTTCTTCAATCGGCGAAAGACTAAACCGGCGACGCGTGTTAGGCATCGGCATATCCTTTCTTAGGATTCAGGATGAAATTCCCCATGCGTGTAAGGCATGGATTTCGGTGTTATTAATAACAACCTGCCACAATGTTGAATATGTGGACGAGTGTTCTTTTCAACGGTTAAGAACTAACCGGCGGCGCGTGTTAGACGCAGACTTATCCTTTCTTAGGTTTCAGGATAAAATACCCCAGAATCGAACTCTGGTGTCTTTTTCAATCGGAAAAAAGACTAAACCGGCAGCGCGTGTTAGGCACAGACTTATCCCTGCTTAGGATTCGGGATAAACTTCCTAGGATGAATCCTAAATTCTTGGAAGAGGATTGATGTGGGAAGGAAGAATTTTATATTCTATTCCCCAAACAAAGAAGGAAAGGAAACTCGAGGGGGATCTCCACCCCCAGAATCCGGAACGGTGAAACTGAGAGTGGGATCTCCACTCCGAGAATCAAAAAGATTCGGATAACCCTAACTGTCGGAAGGTTTGATTACCGAACTAAGGATAAATTTCTCGTTTATCGAGAGTGAATCGTGGTTCTGGTCCTAACTGTAAGAAGGTTTGACCAAGCGAGAGTTTGAGATGACCCTAACTGTAGGAAGGTTTGATCACTCGATTTGAAAGTGGACCTCTCGTTCATTGGAGGAATCGAGAGGGGATTTTGGTTTTGGTCCTAACTGTAGGAAGGTTTGACCAAATGGGAAGTTTGAGACGACCCTAACTGTAGGAAGGTTTAATCGCTCAATTTGAAAGTGGACCTCTCGTTCATTGAAGGAATCGAGAGGGGATTTTGGTTTTGGTCCTAACTGTAGGAAGATTTGACCAAATGGGAGGTTTGAGACGATCCTAACTGTAGGAAGGTTTGACCGTTCAATTTGTGGGCCTCTCGTTCATTGAAGGAATCGAGAGGGGATTTTTGTCGTGGTCCTAACTGTAGGAAGGTTTGACCAAGTGGGGGATTTGAGACGATCCTAACTGTAGGAAGGTTTGATCGCTCGATTTGAAAGTGGACCTCTCGTTCATTGAAGGAATCGAGAGGGGATTCTGGTTTTGGTCCTAACTGTAGGAAGGTTTGACCAAACGAAAAGTGAGAGTGAGAGTACAAATCACTGTAGGAATGTTGATTCGTACAAATCACTCAAAGGGGGTCCCTGATGTTAAGTGATAAGGACTTAACACAAAGGGTTTTGACAATTGGTCAATGATTGATAGACCAAAATTCTTTCCTGTTTAATCAAGTGTTCGGAAATTAGGAGTTTAGTGTTTATCACTTTATTCATCATGACCGGGTTATCCCTAAGAATATTACATTTAACATTCTTCCGGGAACTTCCCGTTACATGAATTATCCATCCCCAGCTTTTTTTGCAAAACTGGGTGTATCATTGCATCAGCTGTACAATCGGGTTATCCTTAAGAATACCACGCATGGCACTCTCCAGGAACTTCCCGTGGAAGAAAGGAAATAGTTTAGACTCATATACCTATTGGAGTATCAGGGAGCAGTTTAACCTCTTATACCGGTCGGAGGATTGAGAAGCAGTTTATACTCATATACTCTTTGGAGTGTCAAGAAGCAGTTTATACTCTTATACCGGTCGGAGTTTAAAGAAGCAGTTTATACTCTTATACTTTTCGGAGTTGCTGGGAGCAGTTTATACTCTTATACCGATCGGAGTTATGCCGTTCTTGACTGGCTTACCCTAGCGTTATGACGCCGGCCTCCACCAAGGTCTGGATACTATTCTTGAGCGTAAAGCAATCCTTGGTTGGGTGAAGGATCCTCCGGTGGTACGCACAGTACTTTGGATCCGCAATATCGTCAGCTTCCTCCTGATTCGTGATCGGTGGGAGCTTGATCTTGTTATTGTCAAGGAGGGATTTGAAGATGGCTGGAACATCTTCGTCCTTGAAAGAGTACTCTTTTTGAGGCCTCTGATCCGACGTCTTTTGCTGCCTCCGGGACTGCTGTTGCGATGTTTGATTAGCATCGACAGTCGTTGTGGGTGTCTTGCCCCTACCACGGGAGGCGAAGTTCGAGTTCGGAGGACTTGTCATCGATTGACTCCTCTCGGCCTTCTTCCTTCGGAGGAAGCGTTCGGCTTGTTCCCCTCGGACCTTCAAGTCTTTCCAAGTATTGGACGGTGCTGTCCCTATTGCTTCCAACACGTCCAATGCGAGGTTGTTGTGGCAAGTTTGGAGGATGAACTCCTCAGTGATTGGATCCCGGCAATTCAACGCTTTGTTCCGGAACCTCTTGACGAAGGTTTCGACCGATTCCCCGTCCTTTTGTTTCTCGTCAAGCAACGTTCCGATGGATATCTCGGTATCGTCGTCGAAGAAGTTAGCGAGAAATTTTGTCTCCATGTCGTCCCAGCTATTCACGCTTCCTGGCTTGAGGCAGCGATACCAATCGAAGGTGGCTCCGCGAAGAGTACCAACGAATGACCGCACCATCAGAGGCTCATTGCCGGAGATAACACCCAGGTGCGATTTGAAATAAATCAAATGCTGAGTGGGGGAACCTTTCCCATCGAACGGCGTGAAGTTGATTAAACTAAACTTCTTCGGATAGGGGATTGATTCCCACTCTTTTGGGTATGGACAAGGAATGCCCGTCTTCTTCACCTCTTGAGCGGAAATCAACGTATTGATCTTATTCTCGAGGTTTTTGATCTTGAGGTTTTCACCTGTACCTTCGTTGGCATCCTCATTACCACCCCCTACGTTGATGGGAGGGTCATTGGCATTATGAGTTTCATTTGTACCTGTGTCCTCATCTTCCAGATTGTTCTGGTTACGACGACTTGATTCACCTTGTTGGTTCCTCAGTGCCTGGAGTTGTTGGTCATGCATCTCTTTCATAGTCTGCATGGCCATCTGCATCTCGAGCCTGAAGCTCTCCTGTTGTTTGGCCATGGCTTCTTCAAGCATCTTGGCCACTTGTTCCGCGCTTATCATGAATGACTCACGGGGTTCTCCTTCGCTGGATATGGTATTATCTGATGCAACCGCAGAGCAAGCATCTGACTCTTCATCTTCTGAAGGTAACCTTGCCCGAACCCTACCATACGTCCTTCGTGCGATGGCTCCGGACTGCAAACGGGTTAGACACCGGGATGCTTTCAGAATCGACTCGAGATCACCCCGTGCCAATGTCCCCTTGTTGGTCATGTTAGCGGTGACTCTTGAAAATTCTCCGTCTTCAACCACCGCTCTCCTTCGTCGGAAACGCCTAGGCCTTAGCTTTGGCGTCTCAGTGCTGAGCCTTTCGAACACCGAAACCCTTTCGGGGACCGTCTTAGTGCAATTACACTGAGACAATACCGCCCGAATGAGTTTGGAACAGGGGCACTGAGTCTCGAGCCTACGAGGACTTCTCTTTCTGGCTCTGTTCGTACCCCCAGCACGATAGTACAGCTCGTCCGTATGAAAGTCGGAGCAACCTATCGCGTGTTGGCACGATTTCCCAGGTATAACATTATCGTCATCGGACGACAATGTTTCCTTCTGGGGGCGAATTGCCTTCTTTGGGCTTTCGAGAGTCACGTGTCTTGAAACGCGCCTTTGTGGGCGTGAATTCTCAACGGGCTCCCGAACCTCGATGCGCAAATTAACGCGCGCAGCAGCCTTGAACTCCTCGTCATGCTGAAAGTGACAACGACCCCCAGCATGTTGATTCATTCGGGGCTTCTTCATCGGGCCCAAACGCTCTTGAACTGGAGCCTTGCCTCTTTCATCGGGAATTGGCCCGAGGCGTTCCAAAACTGACCTCCTTCTTCGGGATGGTCCTGCGAGATCTCCCGAAGCAATTGTGGAAATCACCGGCGATTTGGGTTGGTTCGCCGGAGGTTGAACTTTCGCAGGCTGTAGTTGTTGTTCCTTAGTCTGAATCGCCGCTTCAGACTTCGGTCTCCAAACTTTGCTAGTTGGTGGCGGTTTCTTGGCCACTTCCTGCTACAGCTTTCTACGGGCTTCTTTAGCTTGAGCCTGTGCCTGCGCTGATAGTGCGCGACGCTTGCGAATGCGCTCCTCCAGCGTTGAACGGTTCCGTTTGACACGGACCCATTCCGTTGTTAGTGGCTTGGAAGAGCCGCCGTTCATCTGTTGTTGAGGCTGTTTGTCTCTTCTGTTTTTCAGCTCCACCTTGTAGCGGACTCCGTCAACAGACTCCATTGCCTTTGCGAATTGTTTCGCGAGGCGTTGACGTTGCCTTTGGCGGGCTCTCTTTGAGAGAGTCACCACACCCTCGGCAACGGAAGATTCGGCCAGAGTAGATCTGACCTGGTTGGAAGTTGGAGAGATCTCACCCAATGCAGCTTCGGCATCCAGCGGGGCGAGATCTTCGTTGGTGTTTTCGACATCTTCATACCAACGAATTTTTCCCTTGGAGGAGAACTTCTTGGACTTGCGGGGGGAGGTTGATCCGGACGAGGACACGTACTCCTCGAACTTCTGTTGGTCGAACTCGTACTCGACCTCCTCCACGACCGGGATCAAGATCCGCGGCTGCGACGCTCCGATCTCGGCAGCGAGATCGGTGGCTCCCACTGTGGTCGCCAGATTGTTCGTGGGAAAATTTGTTGCTTCTTTCATTGTTGATTCCATTGTCATCTTAAAATAATAACTTTTTGTGTTACAAAGATCCGGTCTTTTTTTAAGATCCGGTTACAAGAAATCAAAGAAAACAAAAAAGATTACAACTTTATTTCCTTGTTTGTCGAACAAATCACGAGCTCCTGTTTTGCGGTCGCTCGCTTGCGTGGGTTGTTTGCCTACGCCGGGGTTGTTTGCCGTGGACCACCGTGAGATCTAGATCCGGTCGGATCTACGCAGTATTACGTGTATTATCCCACCAAGGAGATAATAGCCGGGAGGGATCGTTTCACCAAGGAAACGACCGCTCTAATCTCGGGATCTAAGAACCAAGCTTAGATCCGGAGTATGTACCTACGTAGATCTGAGATCTGAGATCCGGTTCCTCTCGAACACCTGTCTTATTTGACGTTGATGATCGCCGAGCACCGGATCTGAATGGACAAGCCCTTGAAGTTCCAAAGCTCCAATCTTTTTAAGTTTTAGATCTGAATCCGGCAGAGCTTCGACTCCTCCTTTTCCCAACCTCTGAACAAATGAACTTGAAGGCCTATTTATAGGCACTCGAAACTGTGCCTTGGGCACGGAACTGGGCCTAGCCACCCATGGGTGGCTCGGCTTCGGCCGAGTCCCCCGGGTGTTGTGTTCGCCGTCTTCCGTCGTTTCGTTCGTGATTCGTTTCACTGTTGACTTGGACTTTGATTCAGTTGTGTGGTTGACTTGGTCCGGAATCGATTTGTTGAATTGATTCCCGATTTGGCAGTAAACCCGCTTCTGAGTTCGAGTCTAAAACCGATCTTGATTCGATCGTGGTTCATCCGAGTCCGTTCTTGGTTGGACGACTCGTTGATTCCCCGAACCGTTGGATTGATTCCGCACGCGAATGCATTCGTTGATCGCGTGCACTTTGTTGACCTCGTCCCCTCGTCATTCGATGGTTCGTTGATTTGTCGAATCACCGTGTCGAGCTGTGCTAAGGGACCTATAGGCAATTTTATACGCCTACAGGGATTAATATTTAATTATCTATAGTTCGAGACATATGGTATATACATGAGGGTTTCCTTGTTTTGATTATTTCGTTCGACGTACTACGTCTCTTATTGTAGATTTTTAAGTATTAATTCCATCTATTGTATGCCCTATTATTCGTATGATTGTTTCTGATCGCTAGCTGCATGATCTCGTTACCTGATCGATTTTGGATGCTTTATGTTTATCATGTTAGTAGTGTTTTCGCATGTTGATTTGTGGATTTCAGTTATACGTTATTTTGTTGTTTCTGTTATTGTATCGTTTTTCGCATTGGATTTCCGTTCGTTCTATTTTCTCTTTGTGGGATCTTACCGTGCGCCATGCACCTGACGTACACTTGTTTTCTCTGGTGTACGTCAGACTTAGGAGAAGGACAGGTTCAGCAGGAGCCAGAGGATTCTCAACAGAAGTGCCATGCACACGGAGCAGAAGAAGGAGTCGAAGCCTAGTCTTTTCTTTATTTTTCTGTTGGCCTTAGTTGCTTTGTAGTTCTTTACATTCCTGCTTGATCAGTGTATTTTGTATCTCTTTAGTATTCATTTATTCAGATTTGTATAAGGGCATGTTTGACCCGTATTTTATGTCTGGGATGATGTTCATTTGTGATATGTATTATTTTATTCTGAGTTGTCTTTATATTCTTGCTATTGTGATCGGGGACTTGTGACTTCGTTTTGTATTTATTCTAGACGCTTAGCGTATTGGATTGAGAAAAAAAGAAAATAAAAATAAAAATAAAATGATAGTGTATATTTCTTCTCAATCTAATACGTCGCGGGCTTGTTCACGTCCCGATTCCCCGGTATTTTGGGAAGCGGGGCGTGACAGTCTCTGGACCTGGGACGAAGAGTTGGGTTCTGTATTAACTGTGCATCTCTGGACCTAGGACGCAGAGTTGGATTCTGCATTAACTGTGCGTCTCTGGACCTGGGACGCAGAGTTGGGTTCTGTATTAACTGTGCGTCTCTGGACCTAGGACGCAGAGTTGGATTCTGCATTAACTGTGCATCTCTGGACCTGGGACGCAGAGTTAGGTTCTGTATTAACTGTGTGTCTCTGGACCTAGGACACAGAGTTGGGTTCTGCATTAACTGTGCGTCTCTAGACCTGTGACACAGAGTTGGGTTCTGCATTAACTGTGCGTCTCTGGACCTAAGACGCAGAGTTGGGCTACGCATTAACTGTGCGTTTTTGGACTTGGGACGCAGAGTTAGGCTCCGCATTGTAGGCATCAAAAAATACTGAAAGATATCCAAACACAGCTCAAAAGGAAGTCATCCAAAAAGTCAAAAAAAGAACACAAGTATGGACTATCTCGCACGCGAGACAGTCTTTACTGTCTCGCCGTGCGAGACAGACTTTTACTGTCTCGCCCACGCGAGACAGTCTTTACTGTCTCGCCATGCGAGACAGTCTTTACTGTCTCGCCATGCGAGACAGCATTTACTGTCTCGCACGTGAGACAGCTCTCAGAAGGTCAAAACTGCTTTGAAAACCGCCGACACGTGGCCACCAACTGTTCAGGAACGTAGGAAACGCCGTGGGCGAGAATCACGTTGATAACTGCCAAAATAAAGGAGTTTTAAAACGTGGGAAGGCAGTTACAAGAAACTGTCAGGCAGTTGAGGATTTCCGAGACAGTATTTACTATCTCGGAACCCGAGACAGTGTTTACTGTCTCGGAACCCGAGACAGTCTTTGCTGTCTCGGCCGCCGAGACAGCAAACACTGTCTCGGAAGCAGTTTTCGCCCAGGGGTTATAAATACTCCCCGAGATCGATTTTTTTAGGGGGCGGATCATAAAGCATCCATCGAGCATTTGTTAGAGCAATCCAGAGCAGACAGAGCAGAGTCCTTGAACTTCTGGCAATTCCTTGAGATTCGAGCTTTGACTTGATCTTAAGAAGAACGATCGATCTTACTTTGATAAGATCTTCGTTTCATATTCTCACTTCGATAAACGAAGGAAGAATCATCAAAGCCTTCACGATTCAATCAGAATCTGTGATTCGGTGGTCCACGGGCTAACGTGTCCCCGGCACAGGCAAAGATCCCACGCAAGCAGCGATCCAAACAACGATCCTGCGTTTGTTTCTAAAAAGTTATAATTTTCATTTTGTTGTGTAAAAGAAGTCTTATAAAAAGACTATTTCTTTGAAATTTATTGTAATCGACCGAAGATATAATGAATTCAACAACAGAACTAACTTTTGACGAAAACAAACTGGCGACCACAGTGGGAGCCAACGGTCTCGCTGCCGAGATCGTCGTGTCGCAGCCGATCAAGATCCTAGTTGAATCCACGGTTGAATACGAGTTCGACCAAATCAAGTTTGAGGAATATCTCTCATCACCCTCTTCAAGGTCTTCATTGTCTAACAAGTACAAGAAGATCTCACAATGGAAGAAGGTTTACTTGCCAAGGAAGGTCCAAAGTGAAGACTCTCACCAAATTGTTGCCGAGGCCTACCCTCGCAACATTATCTCGACGACTCTCAAAGCCAGAAACCCTGCTCATAATGGTTCCTCTCTAAAAAAGGAATCATTTGATCCAAGTTCGCCAACACTGACGAAGCGGACTCGTCAGAGACAACGTCAACGCCGCGCTCGCCAAATGGCTAAGGCCTTGGAACAAACCGATGGAGTTCGTTACTATGCGGACTTAAAATCAAGGAAACATCAAGTGGTTCAGTCGCCTCAACGTCAAACCACTCATGTTTCTGTACAATTTACGACGGATGAATGGACTCTTGTCAAAAGGAGTCGTTCGACCCTCAAAGAATGTATACAAAAGCGTCGTACAAACGCTGCTCATGCCCGTGCTCTCTCACAACAAAGACGAGAATGGAAGAAAGAAACGATGGTCAAAGAACCACTAAAATTATGTAAAATTTGGATTCCAAAGTCTGAAGTTGTGCAAAATCAGCATTCAGAGCCCGTTAAGATTCCATACCCACAAGGGGGTGGTTCTAAACGTGTGACTCCCGACATAACCTTGGATCACTCAAAGACAATAATAAGTTGTCCTGAGAACGCCAACAAGGTTTTACCTCCTCAGAAGAAGACATGTTTGTCAAAAGACATCGTTATACCTGGGGGTATGAACAAAACTCAAAAAGAGGATTGTCCGAAAAATGAGCTTTCATTGTTCCTGTGCGCGACTCATTAGAGCAGCATTGTCGGAATATGACTACGCCAAACGAGAAGCCATCCCGCAAAGAGTCTCAGGGTTCCAGAGACTTTTCACCAAAATGTCAAAGCCCAAGCCAAGACCTTTCTGCAAGAAACTTGCTGTTCAAGAGGATGAATTCCCTGAAGTCACCATCAACGTGGCTGATAAAGGAAAATCTAAGTGGCATTCAAGTGAATCAAATCCCGACTTTTTCCCAGGAGGAAAAGTCAACTCAAGAATTGCTCAACGGATGTCTCGACTCCAGTTAAGAGCCGTCAGACGTAGAGACTACAAGAGAATGCATGAAGGAATGTCATCAGAGGATGAGCTCTCGGACACTTGTTCTGCGATCGCTTCGGATGATACAATATCTAGCGCAGGGCAAACCAGAGAAGTACTCACAATCACCTCTGATCAGTTCGCTCAAATACTTCAAGAAGCTCTAGCCAAACAACGTGAAGAAATTAGAGCTGAGATGAAGACAGAGATGGAGTTGGCTATCCAACAAATGAGAGAATTGCTAGCTCAACGGTCTCAACCTCCTGAGTCCAGCTGGCGACCTGAATCCAGCTGCCACATTCAGAATGTTATAGATGACAGTGATCCAGAAGTGGATGGAGTCATTATGGCTGATACACCTCCCAATAGCAATAACGCTGGGAGTGGTTTAACGGATCCTCCCAACAACGATATTAGGGGTGGTTCAATAGCACCTCTTACAGGGGGTGGTCCAACTCATTCTCCTAAACGTCCTTCGAATGAAGACATAGACGATGACGGGAAAATGAAAGAGCTTGAAAAAAAAGTCAATGCTTTGATGTCCGCTCAGGAGATAAAGAAGACGAGTATCCCGTGTCCCTATCCAAGAGAATGGGATTCAATTTCATATCCGGTAAAATTCAATCTGATTGACTTCACACCGTTCGAAGGAAAGAGCTCGCCTATTCAGCACTTGATTTATTTCAAGTCTCATTTGGGCATGATCTCCGGAAACGAGGCTTTGATGGTCCGGTCATTCGTTGGCACCCTTCGTGGTCCCGCCTTCGATTAGTATCGACGTCTCAAGCCAGGGAGCATCAATTACTGGGATGACATAGAAAGTTTGTTCCTCAGCAATTTCTTCGATGATGACACCGAAGTGTCAATCGGAACCCTTCTGGATGAGAAACAAAAAGACGGAGAGCCGGTTGATAATTTTATCAAGCGCTTCCGTAATAAGACAATGAATTGCAGAGATCCTGTTACAGAGGAGTTCATCCTGCAAACATGCCATAATAATCTCTCTATCGATATCCTGGAAGCCCTGGGGGTCATACCATCCAAAACTTGGAAAGATTTGAAAATACGCGGTGAACAAGCTGAACACTTTCTTAAAAGAAAGAAAGTTGAGAGAAATCAACCGACGATATCTACAACCGCGGTGAATGCGACTCTCGATCCGAAATCCCAGAAAGAATATTCTTTCGAAGATGATGAAGCTCCAGCCATCTTGAAATACCTCCTCGCTAATGACAAGATCGAGCTACCACCTATTAAAGATCAAGAAGGTGCTAAGATGATTACAGATCCAAACTACTGTGCATACTACAGAAGGGTTCTTCATCCCACCGAGATTTGCTTTAGACTCAAGAACAAGATCCAAGCCTTAATTGACTCTGGCGTCATAACGACGAAACAAGCCAAATAAGGACGACATTTACTCCATTGGATACACGAGTATAAACTGCTTCTCCATGATACTCCATTGGATGCACGAGTATAAACTGCTTCTCCATGACACTTCAAAGAGTATACGAGTATAAACTGCTTCTCAGTCATCCAACTAAGTACAATGTTAAACCCGGCCTCACAAAGGAAGCTGGGGGTGGATGATTTATGTAACGGGAAGTTCCTAGAGAATCTTATATTCTTAAGGATAACCCGAACATGCGACTGATGATGACGTACTCCTCGTTATACCCAGTTTTGCAAAGAAAGCTGGGGGTTGATAATTCATATAATGGGAGGTTCTCGGAAGAATGTTAAATATAATATTCTTAGGGATAACCCGATTATTATGAACAAAATGACAAACACTAAACTCCTATTATGATTTTCGAACACTCTTTTGTTGAGATGAAATTTGATCACTTCATTAGATCAATTTTCCCTCACAAAACTCTCATTAGTGTTTGACGACTCACAGTCTCCCACCACAGAATCCCCCACCAATCAGATTAATTGAAGGTGGGACCACCAAAATTCTTTCTTGTTTAATCCATTTAAATTTTCGCTATGTTCATGCACTCAACACTTTCATGGTTAGAGTCCAGATATAATGCTTAGAATTTTGATCGGTCAATCCTTAACAAATCGTCAAACCCCTTCGTGGTAAGTCCTTATCACTTGACACCGAAAATTCCACCGAGTGATTGGTACGAGTCAGCACTCCCACTGTGATTTGATCGAGTCCACACTCCCGTTATGATTCGTACTCCCACTCCCACTGCTCCTTTGGTCAAACCTTTAAACAGTTAGGACCAAAGCCAAAAAATTCCCTCTCGATTCCTTCCATGAACGAGAGGTCCGCAAATTGAACGATCAAACCTTTAAACAGTTAGGATCGTATCAAACCCTCACTTGGTCAAACCTTTAAACAGTTAGGACCAAAGCCAAAATCCCCTCTCGATTCCTTCCATGAACGAGAGGTCCACAAGTTGAACGGTCAAACCTTTAAACAGTTAGGATCGTATCAAATTCCTACTTGGTCAAACCTTTAAATAGTTAGGACCAAAGACAAAATCCCCTCTCGATTCCTTCCATGAACGAGAGGTCCACAAATTGAACAATCAAACATTTAAACAGTTAGGATCGTATCAAACTCCCACATGGTCAAACCTTTAAACAGTTAGGACCAAAGCCAAAAACCCCTCTTGATTCCTTCCATGAATGAGAGGTCCACAAATCGAGCGGTCAAACCTTTAAACAGTTAGGATCGTCTCAAAACTCCCACTTGGTCAAACCTTATTACAGTTAGGACCACAACTAAAATCTTCTTTCGATTTACATTGCGAACGAAAGGTCCACTTTTGAATTGGATAATCAAACCTTATGACAGTTAGGATTATTCAAACCAACCCAGATTCTCTAAGTGGAGATCCCACTTTGAGTTTCCTTTGCACCAGGAGATAGAATATAAAATTCTTCCTTTCCGATTTCGGGTTCATCTCTACCAACAAACAAGAGACCAGGAGATAGAATATAAAATTCTTCCTCTCCATCATCGGGTTCATCTCTACCAACAAAAAAGAGACCAGAATACTCCAATAGGTACACGAGTCTAAACTGTTTCCCTACTCTCAACAGGAAGTTTCTGGAGAATATCACTTAGAATATTCTTAAGAATAACCTGACTACCTCCTAACGGGTATATGAGGTTAACTATTCCTTGAAAACTCCAAAAAAATACATGAGTATAAACTGTGTTCTTATGAAAAACTGATATAGTGATTAACAATCCAGTATCAATTTGATGACAAAAGCTAAATTTACAAATACAAATTCCAGCTTCGAGTCAAAACTTCGACAACAGTCAAGCGATAAAACGTAGCACCGGAAGAATTTTTGTCTATTCGACAAAGCACTGAATAGACCAAAGGATGAAGAGGTCAAGATTTGAAGCCATTTACGGGTTCTTCCGTACGATCTACTCAATTAAGTATTGAAGGGATTGCAAATAAGACCTATCTTATCCAAAGTATCCCAGAACTCCTCTATAAAAGAATGAGTCTGGAATACTTTGGAGGGGGTATCTGTAGGCCTCAAAAAATGCTGAAAGATATCCAAACACAGCTCAAAAGGAAGTCATCCAAAAAGTCAAAAAAAGAACACAAGTATGGACTGTCTCGCACGCGAGACAGTCTTTACTGTCTCGCCGTGCGAGACAGTCTTTTCTGTCCCGCCGTACGAGACAGACTTTTACTGTCTCGCCCATGCGAGACAGTCTTTACTGTCTCGCCTTGCGAGACAGCATTTACTGTCTCGCACGCGAGACAGCTCTCAGAAGGTCAAAACTGCTTTGAAAACCGCCGACACGTGGCCACCAACTGTTCAGGAACGTGGGAAACGCCGTGGGCGAGAATCACGTTGATAACTGCCAAAATAACGGAGTTTTAAAACGTGGGAAGGCAGTTACAAGAAACTGTCAGGCAGTTGAGGATTTTCGAGATAGTATTTACTGTTTCGGAACCCGAGACAGTGTTTACTATCTCGGAACCCGAGACAGTCTTTGCTGTCTCGGCCGCCGAGATAGCAAACACTGTCTCGGAAGTAGTTTTCACCCAGGGGTTATAAATACTCCCCGAGATTGATTTTTTTAGGGGGCGGATCATAAAGCATCCATCAAGCATTTGTTAGAGCAATCCAGAGCAGACAGAGCAGAGTCCTTGAACTTCTGGCAATTCCTTGAGATTCGAGCTTTGACTTGATCTTAAGAAGAACGATCGATCTTACTTTGATAAGATCTTCGTTTCATATTCTCACTTCAATAAACGAAGGAAGAATCATCAAAGCCTTCACGATTCAATCAGAATCTGTGATTCGGTGGTCCACGGGCTAACGTGTCCCCGGCACAGGCAAAGATCCCACGCAAGCAGCGATCCAAACAACGATCCTCCGTTTGTTTCTAAAAAGTTATAATTTTCATTTTGTTGTGTAAAAGAAGTCTTATAAAAAGACTATTTCTTTGAAATTTATTGTAATCGACCGAAGATATAATGAATTCAACAACAGAACCAACTTTTGACGAAAACACGCATTAACTGTGTGTTTTTGGACTTGGGACGCAGAGTTAGGCTCCGCATTAACTGTGCGTTTTTGTTGTTGGACGCAGAGTTGAACTCTGCGTTTTAAGTCCACAAACTCTGCATTTTAAGTCCACGAACTCTGCGTTTTGAATCTCAAATATGGTCACGACCTCTGCGTTTCTAGTTTAGAACGCGGGCATGACCTTTGCGTTTTGAGTTTGGAACGCGAGCATGACCTCTGCGTTTTGAATCTTGGATGTAGAGGTGAGCCTCTGGCGGGCTCGGTGAACTTCAGCCTAAGTCCAATGTTCAGACAAAGTCCAGTCTTGCAGACGGACTTCAGAACATAACTTGCTGCGAAGAACATATCATAACTTTCAAACCGTAAGTCGGAATTGGACGAATAATATATGAAAATCGGCTATCTCGACGAGACGGAGCCGACCAAACCGACCCCATGGGATTCGGTTTGCTCTGTCAGTTTTGCCAAATTCCTTACGGTTTAAGAGATATCTGCATTTTAATATGAAGAGACCGTCAATTTGTAGTCTCTTTTGCTAGAGCTTTGCACAGATCGTCATCTTGTAATCTTCGTCTTGGCTCCTTGAAAATATGAGAGTCGTCAGATTGTAACTCCCGATGTTGATTGTGAAGGCTGTTGAATTGGGGCTTTTATTAGTTGTTGTGAAGGTCGTCAGATTGTAACCTTCTACGTGAAAGTCTTCAAATTGTAGCCTTCTGGAAGTCGTCAAATTGTAACTTCCGTCATCGATGTTTGATAGGGATAAGCTATCTGTTGTGATTTTTAGACAGCCTACAGCCCTGGAGAAATTCAAAGAATTCAAGGAGATGGTGGAGAAGCAAAGCGGCTATCACATCAAGGTATTACGATCAAATCAAGGCAGAGAGTACACATCAAAGGCATTCGACAACTTCAACAAGCAACACGGGATATTCCATCAGCTCATAGCTACCTACACACCACAACAGAATGACATAGCGGAGTGAAAGAATCGTATCATTCTAAACATGGCTAGAAGCATGTTGAAAAGCAAGTACCTGCCGAAGACTTACTGGGCCGAAGCCGTGGATTGTGCTGTTTACCTCCTCATTCGTTGTCCAACAAAGAGTGTCAAGTTCAAGACACCACTAGAGACCTAGAGCAACATCAAGCCAAGCGTCAACCACCTGAAGGTGTTTGGGTGCATCGCATATGCACACATCTCGGAGCAGAAAAGAAAGAAGTTGGATGATCGGGGAGAAAAGTGCATATTCATTGGTTTACGAGAGGAGGGCAAAATCATACAAGCTCTACAATCTAGTTACAAAGAAGATGATCATTTTAAGAGACGTGGAGTTCGATGAAGAAGATTATTGGAAATGGACCGATGAAGACAAAAATATTAAAGGTATATTCTTTGAAGATAATGATAATGACTTGCAGGAGGTTGGAAGACCAGAACAAAGTCCACCAAATAGTCCATATCCATCAACCCCAACATTGACGCTGAAATCATCACCATCCAGCTCAAGCGAAGGAAGCTCTTTAGGAGGAGCAACAAGGAGGACGAGAAGCCTAAGAGATCTGTACGACGATACAGAACCTGTCGAGATGATGAAGGACTACACACTATTCTGCTTGTTTGCAGAATGTGATCCAGTCAGCTATGAAGAAGCTATTCTAGAAGACAAGTGGAGAAAATCCAAGAATGACGAGATCGCGACAATCAAAAGAAATAACACATGGGAGCTCACTACCTTACCTGAAGGCCATAAACCTATTGGAGTAAAGTGGGTGTACAAGACAAAGACAAATCAAGATGGTGGAATCGAGAAGTACAAGGCCAGGCTTATTGCAAAGGGCTATAGTCAGCGAGAAAGAGTTGACTATGAAGAAGTGTTCACACCAGTCGTGAGGATCGACACCATTCGACTCATTATGGTATTGGCAGCATAGAATCAGTGGAAGATCTGTTAGATGGATGTGAAGTCTGCATTCCTAAATGGCTACCTAGAAGAAGAAGTCTTCATCAGGCAGCCACCAGGGTACGAGGTGAAAAACCAAGAAGATAAAGTCATTTCTAGAACAACTTTCTAGAATAAGAAACTTGGACTTGTGAAAAATGAAAGTTGGTGACGAGGGGGAGTGTTAAAATTTCTCACCAACTTAGATTGTTCTAGAACAACTCTCTAGAACTCATTTCTAGTAACATCCTACAAAATATCTACCAAGAAGTTTCTAGGAAGATACAAGTGTATGGCTAGTATTTATTCTTCTAGAAACTTCCTAAGTAATGTATGGATAGGATTGACTCTTCCACACACATCCTAGCCATGTTAAACAACTATAACTAGGGGTCTTCAGCTCTCATTTGTGTAAGCAAGCAAGAAGTGAGCTTGAGAGTTTGAGTGTGTAGTGTAGGCTTATGTGAGTGTCCATAAAAATAAAAAGAGTTGTGTGAAAGTGAGATGTTCTTGTAAGAGCAAGTATTGTACTCTCTAGTGTTCTATCAATAAAAGTTTCTTTTGTATAGAGGGTTGTATTCTACAAATTCCATCAAATTCTGAATCATAGACAAGAACCCTAAAGATTAGCATGCTGGGGTCACGAAGAAATTTTCTTTAAGACATACATGTTCTAACGCCGTGCAGTTCGATGTCCAAATGTAATTGAAGGAATCAATTACGATGCACAACCAGAGCTAAATGTCAATTGTGTAATCATTTGATGATCAATATATATATATAT
>BQKN01065252.1:310219-328308 GCA_022839385.1 Asparagus kiusianus
TATATATATATATATATATATATATATATATAACAAGTTGAACTTCTGTTATATACCCATAAGTCCAATCTTAATCAATTTACCCTGAGTCATTACAGATGGGCAGGATAAAAGATTTAATTTTAGACCTATAGGAAATGAAAGTCACTGCAAGCGATAAAAACGTTCAAAAGTCTTGAGTAGCTAGCCAGGATATATAGATGAAAAGGAGGAAATTGATGGGAATGAGATTTTCAAACAAGAAGCAGGAAAATTGGAAATTAACATCAGGGTAAAAAGAATAAAACAGGCAAATAATAATAAGGTGATGAGAAATTCACCTGAGGCTGAGGAGGCAAGCGCGTCCTGATCGACCTGAACTCGTGGGTTTTGGGGGCTCATCATCAGGAATGTTAATAATGAGGAAAATTGTTGTGGCAGACTGATCTTGCCTTCTGACTAACCCAGCCCCCTCTTTTTCAGGGTTATTATTATATTATTATTGCGACATTAACCCCTTGAATCGTTTCAAATTTTGGGATCCCCCCCTCAAACTGTTGAAACTGCTGTTTGGTCCCCGAATCATGTAACATGTTTGAGATTGGTCCATCTGCTGCAGAATCATGGTCGGGTTAGTTGCTCCACTGATGGATGGATATTTACAAGGCTACCCTCACTCACCCACTCGCTCCACCAAACTGTTGAGCTTTCCCTTCTTTTCTCGTTCTGATTCTTTGCTCGTCTTCTGAGAATGGGGAGCAAATCTCCCTCTATCGCCCATGGAATATAATTAGCACTAAAATTCTTTTTCTCTCACTCCAAATCCTGTTTGGATTTTTATTAAAACGGTACAAATACGCTTCTATCGCCAGAAAGTTCAAATTGAAGAAATATTTTTTCTCTCCAATTCAAAAAGATGCTGACTAGGGGACTAATTCCAAACAATTTAAATTGGTTGAAAGGCCTGATATGTAGCTATTTCCACGATACGGGGATTCCCATGATAAGAAACATTTTGAAGGACTAATATCAAGACAACTATTTCATTATATATGTGCTCACATGTATATCTCTTGTCCCTATTTATTTCATTTTCTCAAATGATCGAATTGGCCCGATTTCACGCGGGTGGAAAATGGTATGAGAGTTCTGTCTCAGTTCATTATCGTAGTGAGTCACCAACTACAATCATCCGAATTTAAGCATAAATAATTTTTATTTTAGTTACCAATTTGATACGTATAACTACGGAATAAATCTCAAACAAAAAATAAGAACTGAGATTGTATTATTCTGTAGGTAAATAAATAAATATTATTAGAGCTCCTCTTTATATTAAATTTAGAAGTAATAATTTAAATTATTAAGCGCCAAATATTAGTTCATGTGAGAAATTAAAGTAATTTATGGTCTATATACATATATATTCAATCAATTAAACAATTATGATGATCACAATCAAAATTATATGATGAGTTCATATTAAATATAATTTATAAAAAATAAAACATTAAAGTCAAAATCCTTTTAACCACTATATAGATTGTTTGAATTTTTTTATATATAAACTATACTACCTAGGAATAGTAATGTGCACACTAAATTATAGCCTAATAATCTTAAGAACGACTTACTCTTGAATATCATCATTAGATAATGTATCGATGCATTACACTGAAAACACGATAACAATTTAGAAAACTACAAAAGAAACACCCTAAAAGATTTTAAAAATTATAAAAAAACACCCTAAAATTTTATAATTTATTGATACGCAAACTTATTAAACATTGCATTAAAATCAAGGGATTACGAAAAATCATTGAAAAATTTTAAACTTTAGAGGGGTATTTGCAATGTACTAAACTTTAAGGATGTTTTTTTGTAAATTTCAAACTTAATAGATTTTAATTAGTTATGTTCTTTTCAAAAAAGTTATTGGTAATATTGACCATAAAAAGTTTTTTTCCTAAACTTATACTTTTAAAGGGAGTATGATATTTTTTACAAAATTTTAATTTTCTAAGCGTTGTTAGTAATTTTGTATATTCATTTTAGTGTCTATAGGTTAGAAATTATTATATATGGTGTTTTTTTGTAAATTATAAATTTTAGGAATTTTTTTATAATTTTTTAAACTTATACGCCTTTTATACATATTGTAAATTGTTTATAGACTATTTATAATTCCTATATTTTTAATTTACTAATAAGTTTAAAATTCTCAAGGTGTTTTTTTGTAAAATTTGAATTTTGAGGGTTTGTTTGTAATTTTTAAAACTTTAAGAGTGTTTTCTTAAATTATAAATTATGTAGGGGATATTTGTAATTCATATATTTTTAATTTCCTGTTAGGTTGGAAATTATCATGATATTTATAAATTTTATAATTTTGAGGGTTTTATTTTATAATTTATAAAAACTTCAGAGTGTTTATTACAAATTTCATAAAATTTTCTGGTTGTTTGTGTTATTTGTTGGTAATTTTTAAAGTGTTTATATGTTTGAAATTTTCAAGGTGTTTTTTTATAAATTTTGAATTTTAGCAGTGTTTTTGCAATTTTCAAAAGTTACAAGATATTTTCTCCAAAGTAAAAAAAAACTTTTTTTTCTAGCTAGTATATGTTTTTCAGATTTCTCACTGAATTGAAATAAGTAAAATTCATAGTTTTTAAGATGTTTTAATAAATCTTTATTATAGGGTTTTTTTGCCATTTAAAAAACTTACAGGATATTTTTTACAAAGTCTCAAACTTTTAGGTGCTGGCTAGAATATGTTTTTTAGATCTCTGTGAACTAAAATAAGTAAATGATTAATTATATCAAGCATATCTCATTTATCCAATAACATGTTAAGTCTCATTATGAATAGGATAAATCACTTAATTACCAATTCAAATAAGATAAGATAATTAGAATAGATTAGGATAACAATGTAATATTTTAAAAAAAAAGTTAAAAATAATATTGACTATGAAAAGATTTTTCCGAACTCGTACTTTTAAAGGGAGTATGATTGTGAAACTCAGAATTATTTTGAACAAAGTGAAAAAGAGAAGATAAGGGGAAAAAAGAACATCCAGAAATTAAAAACCATTCTCCTTTTATTTAAATGTTTTTCTAATAGTAGTCCCTTAAATTCTACATTTTGACATTAGTCCCTCAGATCATAACAATTGCTATTAGGTTCCTCATTCTTAAGCTGTTTTGTAATAACCTACGAGACCTGTGTGATCGAGCTTATAAAGGTTTAGATGATTTGAGGGAAAACTTCTCTCTAGTTGATACATTGACCCTTGATTAAGGGGACTAATTTAAAGCAAACTTAAGAATTGGGAGACCTTTAAATTTCAATGCACCTTATGAATTGAGGGACCACCTCGGAGCAATTTCAACGACTTGATGAGGGAGTAATTCAAAATATGGAAAAGATATAAGCAAGTAATATCGGAAAACTCCTTATTAAAAAGGGGAAGACAGCTAACTACAAAAGTGCCCTTCTCAAAGCAAATTGTTATTACTTTTCCAAATCTTAAAAAAAAAATAAATAAAAGCAAAATAGAAGGATGAGTAGCTGTCGAGCTCTCAGTAAGCACAAATGGCACTTCCAAAAGTCTAAAGTCATTATGCATAAAGTTTACGTGTCAACTACTGGCATGGTGCCACCCACTTAATTTAAAGTGGAAAAGTTGTGTTAGTTATCAACGACGTAATTTAAGAATAAAAGTCGTAATAAAAGTAAAAAACTGGGGAGAAGAGAAGGTAAATAAACGAGTGGGGCGGGGGGCTATTGGGTGCTGAGTAGGACTGAAGGACTCACGGGTTTATTAATTTGGTTTGTTTAATATATATATATATATATATATATATATATATATATATATATATATATATTTCAAAAAAAAAAAGTAAAACAATGGAATTAGTACTAGAAAATGGGGGGGAGGGAGAGGGAGAGGGCAGTAGGTTAATTAGATATCCACGAGGCGAGAGTTTAGAGGGGAAAGAATCAAATAACGGCCCCTGAAGGCCACAAAGACAACTTGTGGCTCAGAATCCCCTCTCCCCTGCTGACGTGGCCCCTACCCTTTTCCCCCCTTCCTCCTCTTCTTCTTCTTCTTTAATCTCCCCCTTTTCTCCCCCTTTCTTTGTTAATAAACAGAGGCAACAGCAGCAGCAGCAGCAACAACAACAACAAGAGAAAGAAAGAAAGAAAGGAGACAAGAACAGGACAAAGAAGAAGGAAGGGAAGCAGAGAGAGAGAGAGACGAAGAAGAAACAGAGCAGCTGAGAGAGAGATAGAGATCGAGGACTCCGATCATCTCGCGCTTAATTTAGATATCTCGGGAGAAAAAGAAAAGGAAAGAAAAGAGGGAGATGTCGTCTTCGGATCCTGCAATCAAGCTGTTCGGGAAGACTATTATTGCTCTGCCTTTACCCACCCAAGACGACGGTGGCGGCGGTGGTCATGACAACGAGGTAATTATTCCATTTATTTTATTTTTCGTGTTATTTTGTAGGACTGGTTTTTTTTTTCCGTTGGGTTTCTGGTTTGAGCTTGAAAGTTGGAAGCTTTGATGAGTCTTAGGATTAATTAATTCCTTGATGGTTGGAGTACTTCGCCCTATTCTTAAGAGCAATAAAGCTTTGAAATAAATTTTACGGGCTCTGATTAATTAATTTACATATAGTTGATTGGATATAAGAGGTTATATATTCTTCACGAAGTTAGTCCACCTCTTTCCTGAAAGCACAGTGTTCCCTGTTTTTTAGGACTATTATGTCATGTAATGTAATTGAAAGGATGTAAACGGTAATATGATATGCCAAGTGTTTTTCTTTTATTTATTTTTACTTCTTTCAGAAAATATATTACTTTATTTTTAATTTAGATCATTTATGTTTCTCTTTATTACCGAGTGAAGTGATGGTGTGGAACCTTTCCGGTTACAAATATACAATATGAGATTTGTGTTTGATTTCTTTTATCTACTATTTATTTTTCTGGTAATCATCATCCGTCGGTTGCGTTTACTTGAAAAAGTTAGGTGAAATCGATTTACTAGAAGGTTCTGATGCCAGAAATCAAAAGGTGGAAGATTTTCTTATCAATAACTGCTTATTAATTTACTCTAATGACCTAATAATTATTAAATAAGCTACAGCTTTTCCTACAGGACAGCTGGGATCAGTGTTTATAGTGGTGGTATATTTACAGTAATATGGACGTTTGGGCTTTGAATTAATTTCAGGGCTTTCCCAGTGAAGGGACTGCAACCAGCACTAGTCATGAGATCATCATCATGAAGGAAAAGGGAGAAGACACACGCCCGGCTTCAGATGAACAAGGTAGTGATGCTGCTCCTACAACAACTCCAGTAGACCTGCACGAGGCTCCCGAAAGATCACACTCCTCCGCCGACGAGGACGAGGACGACGACGAGGACGACGACGATCAGGCAGGCAAGGGCCCAAAGAGTAGCCAAGGAAATAATAAACACAGTGATTCATCAGGCAGCAATGCTCAAGAGAAACCCCCGTTAAAGAAGCCAGACAAGATCCTGCCCTGCCCTCGGTGCAACAGCATGGACACAAAATTCTGCTACTACAACAACTATAACGTTAACCAGCCTCGCCACTTCTGCAAGAAGTGCCAGCGCTACTGGACCGCCGGAGGCACCATGAGGAATGTCCCCGTCGGAGCGGGCCGCCGCAAGAACAAGAACGCTGCCGCTGCGGCCCACTACCGCCATCTGACCATCACGGATGCTGCTGCCCTGCAAGCCATCGCTACACCCGACTCGGCTCACCATCTTGCCCTCAATCCCAACGGAACTGTCCTCAGCTTCGGATCAGCCGATGCACCTCTACGTGAGTCCATGGCCTCCGTACTCAACCTCGCCGAGAAAACCATCAAGAGTTGCAACAGGAACGGATTCCACCGGACCGATGAGCAGATGGAAGAGCGGTCGACTGGCTCCTCTACCGCTTGTTTGAATTCCGGTGATGAGGGGAACGGCGCTAATTTACACCAGGAGCCAGCTATTCGGAATTACCAAGGTTTTGCTCCTCACGTGCCGTGTACAAACGGCGCTTCTTCTCCTTGGCCGTATCCATGGGGTCCTCCGCAGCCGGCGTCGCCTACCGCTCCTCATCCTGCTCCTCCGTTCTGCGGCTCGAGCTTCCCGATTCCGATATACCCAGCAGCAGCGGCAGCGGCAGCAGCAGCAGCAGCAGCCTACTGGGGCTGCACCACTTGGGGCATGCCTTGGATTGCCCCCATGACCATGGCCTCTACTTCTCCAACAAGCGGGTTTGGGTCTAATAATTCTCCAACCCTTGGCAAGCACTCGAGGGAAGGGGAGGTCCTTCACAGGGGAGGAGAGAGCTTTAAGCAGAGCAAGCAGGAGGAGAAGAATCTGTGGGTCCCTAAAACATTGAGGATCGATGACCCCGAAGATGCTGCAAAGAGCTCCATATGGGCAACCATGGGCTTCAGCAGGGAAGATAAGCCCGGCGGTGTCGACATGAGCGGCCGCAAAGGAGGAGGAGGCCTTTTCAAAACGTTCCGGAACAGCAAGACAGAGCCCGGCTGTCATGACAGGGCGGAGTCGAATTCTCAGGTGTTGCACGCCAATCCTGCAGCCTTGTCGCGGTGCATCAATTTCAACGAGAGCTCATGAGCATCTCCCTGCTGATCACTCCTTGTGAATTGGATCCGGGCATCACCCGCCCACGGAGCAAGCAGTCTCTGCTCTTGCTAACCTTGGAGGGCTAGCTTGATCAGTTTGTGTACGTTGTACATATGCATATATATGTATATATATGTAGAAGAGCGACAGGGGAATGGTCGGTGAGAAGAGATCTAGCTAGAGTCGTTAGCAGAAGGAGATGTAAGAGTCGTAGTAGAAATGATAGCAAAATTCCCCCCTTTCTTTCTTTTTTGTAGCTTCGTAGTTCGGAGGAGTCTTATTTAGCTGCTTAATTAGCTTCTCGATCGGCAGGCTTAATTAGCTTCTGATCCTGTGACTACATAAATAAATAAAAATATATATATATATATATATATATATATATATCTGTAAAGAAGGGAGAGGTTGCAGGCGTTTCTTCGCAAAATATATTCTCCTAATTAATTTCTTATATATGACTTCTTCTTCAATTCGATCTCAACGCTATACTCACCAATATTGCTCGACTCTGCATCTGCGTGACAGAGCACGTAGTTGTGGCGAAACGCGTGAAAGACCATCACGCCCATCTTCTCTCTCATCTCCCACTGAATTGAAGTTCTGCATGGCTTTTCAACGGACGGCCATTTCCTCTGCGCTGCGCTGCGCTGCGCTGCGCTGCGCTGCGCTGCGCCGTAATATAAAATGGAATGAAAAGAAAACAGAAAGGAAGGAAAAGATCGAGGGGTGCAAAAACCAACAGTGAACTCGTGATTAACGTATGAAGCGGATGCAGGAGCAGAACAGATCGAGGGGGGGAAAAGCACGTACGTAGTACTTTTTCAGCTCGAAAGGGCCGGGTCGGTCGGAATAAAGTGGAGGGGAGAAGCTTGAATATGGTTGGGGCCCGCCTCCCCCTTTTGGACGGATAAACATGAACTGCTGCCACAGGCGAGAGCCAATTAATTAAGAATATTTCATTTTCATGGGCCACAAGAGTCCACCACTTGCATAAGAGCCGAAAAGGGCAGGGGGGGAGGGCGAAAAAGAAGGGAAAAGGCGAGAGGATGATACCACTAAAAGATGCGTCCTTTTCTGATTTGATAAGAGGTAAAGCGTTACGCTTTGCAAGAAAAGTATGCGGCCTTTTACTTTAGTTTGCTACCACGTATATAAAAGCTAAGGTTATGGTATTTAACTGAAAACTGGAGCTATTAAACAAAGGAAAGAAGTCAGTATATCTAATGTATGTGTTGTGAGCTTATTAGTGCATCCTAGTATACGCCCTTATCGGCAAGCTTTTTTTTTTTTTTTTCTAGTGTTATTAGATCCACTCGCAGGCAGACTTTCCGTCTAACTTCAAATTAAGGAAAATGTGTTAGGAACATGTCCATGCAATCAACTTAGTTTGATGAATAAGTTTCCATATTGGTTTTAGATATATGCTTGAGATCGATATTGTGTACATATTACAAAAAATAAGAATCAAGTTCGGTATTGAAAAGAGCAAGGCGATAAATTAATTAATCACGGCTGATTTTAAAAAAATATCAAGAGTGAAAATCAATTTTAAGCACGTGGTAGTGTCTATCTCGCTGTCATGAATCCACATGAATAAACGGAACTTAATTCAGAGATGTATAGCCCGAGATATGAATGTCTTAAACATCGAAACAACAAGCAGTAGATTGAAAACATAAACCAATGTTCAAACTTGCATGAAACGTAACTTTTGACTCATTTATCGATAGATTTTAGGAAAGCTCTCAATCTTTGGAAAGATTTCAATCTGATCTATAGATCATCGATAGTGCTATCAATCATCGATGATGCAAATGTCCACAGAGAGGTTTAGATCATCAACGGTGAAACACTGACCATCGATGGAGACAAAGATTTGTAATTTTTTATCTGTTTTGAACTCAATCTTAGTCGTTCATCATAGGAGGTATATAGGCTCTATCACTCACAAAATTCAGAGAGGTACCTGACCTAATTTAGAGAGACAAAGAAAGAGGAAGAGAGAGAGCGAGAGAGCGAGAGAGAGAGAGAGAGAAAGAGAGAGAGAGAGAGAGGTGGGAGAGAAAGAGGGAGAGAGGGGAAGAGTGTGTGTGTGAGCTAGGGTTTCAATTAGTAGAAAGGATCTTTCTCCGACTTCTCGGAAAGCATCCTTGACATCGTTTTTCATCATCTGATTATCTACTGTTTGAGGAACGTTGCCCTTAGATCTCAATTTCATCATTGCTCTTCTAGATGTACACTTCAAACATTAGGAGAACAGTTTGCTTAATAAAAGAGCTATAAAATCATTCTCGTTGTGCTTAATTATTATTTACTTCTTTGTATCTAAACTTGTTTTTACGATGTACACAAATCAGGGTAAATTGAGGGTTTACAGCGTACTCAAGCCGGGTTAACTAAGGAATTTGTCACTAGCTCGGACTAAGGATACTCATGTGTGAAGAGTTTGCTGGAATAGTAATAACATGCCCTTGAACATCCAATATAAATTATGTAATATTCTTGTAATATTAATGGATTTAATTGTTACACATATAATTTGGGTATCATTTTCTATAATTTTGATATATTCTTAAAAATTATTATGTTAGATCATGCACTGAGATGTGTCACTTGCTTTGAGATGTGATTTAACTTAAAGTTTTTTTTATAAATTTGTGCTTAACCTATAATTATTAAAGGATAACATTGTTATAACAGGTTATTATGCATGACACCGACATGTGAGATGTGGTAATAGGTCTCAACCACTAGGAATGAGGATTCCCTAGGTGTATGTCATAAGCATACATTATGATGTGTGTAGTAGTACTAGACCATTTTTGAATTATCTATGACGAGTCACCTAAGAGAGAGAGAATCCAAATTGTTACACGGTCCCTTTAACTTGATGATATTGTTATTTCTTTAGTATGTTTTGATGTGATGTCTAAGCTTATTTAGCTGTGACGCCCCTGGATTTACACAAGGTTGCAGTCCAAGGTGAAATCAAAAATGTCAAACCTGCCATGTACTATACCGTGCAATCATGTTTTACCATCACAATTAACATCTCTCTAGTAGAGTCAATAATAGGTGTAGGTACAAAGGCAAGTAAAAGGTGATACAAAAGATAACTGATGAAATGATAAAGATCAAATAAATATTCCATCATCCGTCATAAAGATATACGGAGTAAATGTCTGAAATAAATAAACTGGAGTTCTCAACAAGTCTCAAATATAAATGTCTGAGTAAAGGAAATAAGGCACACGGCCTTTACAACATCTAGAATATAGTCCTCAAATGTCTAAACAAAGTCTACAGTGGAGCTCCAAAATAAAACATAGCTATAATAGATAGCTGAACACTAAAGTGTATCGCCATCAATCTGCGACTCTCCGGGCACCTGGCTCGTTACCTGAAAGAGGGAGGGACAACGAGCGTCAAAGCGCTAGCGAGCAACATCACAACTAACCCCAAAGAAAAAGGGCTTGTTGTATAAGAAAATACAGTTAATACATAATAAATCTAAAATTATTGATCCTAACAAAAGAGGATTTTAGTATTTAGAAATTTACAACACGAGCATAGGTACGTCGAGCGAAATAATCCAAACAAGGAAACCCTCATGTATATACATTGTATCTCAAATTGTAAATCCCTAAACACCAAACCCGAAATCTAGTACAGGAATAATAATAAAAAGGAATGCAACTCATCTCTCATAACATAAATACTGTGTCATGTCATAACTTACATAAGTGTCATGTCATAAACTCATGTGAAATGTCATATATAGGGTTAAGACAGGTGTCCAATACATGAACTAGATATAGTGATTGCCAAACACATGAAACAAATGGGTAAATATCCAACACGAGGACTGAAATGGATTATAGTCCAACACGAGGACTTCAATGGATTATAGTCCAACACGAGAACTTTAATGGATTATAGTCCAGCACGAGGACTAAACAACTGTGAAAGTATCGATGAGATACGTGAAAAGACATACTTATACGAATTTCACATGTGTCTCGGTGTGCGATTCTAAACTGGTGCCCTCAGTTCATCTATCATGCATAGATACATAGTAAGACTGAAAACTAGTATCAGATAATCGAGGTAAACTCTCGAACACACGAAAAATATACAACAAAACCAACAGTGTCCAAAACTGTGCGGCGGTCGACCGCAGAGATCACTCCAGTCGACCGCGCACAGAGCAGAAAATGACTGTGCTCAAACCTGTGCGGCGGTCGACCGCAGAGGTCACTCCGGTCGACCACGCACAGAGCAGAAACTCACTGCTCAGCACGAACGCTCCGCGGTCGACCGCCGTGCCCACCGCGGTCGACCGCGCAGAGGGCAGACGGACTCTACCCTTCTGCGCGCCCAGCGGTCGACCGCCGCATCCACCGCGGTCGACCGCTGTAGGCAATAAAAATTGCCTTTAATCCTTATCAGAGAAGTTCAGAACAAAACTGCTTAAAATCTCGCCCGAAAACAGCAAAAAGGGGAAAAACGCCGATATCTCCCAAACCGTAAGGAATTTGGCGAAACAGAGGAAGCGAACCGAAGCCTTCGGCTTGGTTCGGATGGCCTCGTCTCGTCGAGATAGGCGATTTTCATATGTAATTCGTCCAATTCCGACTTACGGTTTGAAAGTTACGGCCTATTCTTCAATCCACGCTCAGGAGCTGGCCTGCAGCTCGAATCCGCCTGCAGTCTGCAAATCCGCCTGCAGTCCCAGATCCGCCTGCAGTCCCAGATCCGCCTGCAGATCCCAGATCCGCCTGCAGTCCCAGATCCGCCTGCAGTCCCAGATCCGCCTGCAGTCCCAGATCCGCCTGCAGTCCCAGATCCACCTGCAGATCCCAGATCCGCCTGCAGTCCCAGATCCGCCTGCAGTCCCAGATCCGCCTGCAGATCCCAGATCCGCCTGCAGACTCCAGATCTGCCCGCAGACCCAGGCCCGACTACAGACTCGCCAGCTCATCGTCAACTACCCACTTGGAGTATGGGAACAGTCACATCAGTGGTCAGATCCCCTGTTTCGAGGGAGGAAGCATGGCGTTCCTCACCTAAGTACTAGGTACAGCCAGGGACAGCTACAAGAATAGGGCGGCTGGCTCCCTCACCTCTACTAGTGGTCAAATCCCACAAATCAAGGGATGGCCCATGCCATCCCTTGCCTATTTAAAACCCACCTTCAGCCAGCATAAGGGGGGGGAAGGTCTGCCTAGTTGGAGATTGATTGGCTGTTGCATATTCTGCTGGCTAGTCTCCCAAAGGTTGAACCTTGGCTCTTTTGCTAAAGGCTCCCTCATTTGAAGAGACTCGTCGGAACTCTCCGACTTGAGGCTCTCGGGTAGACTCGAACCCACTTACACCGGACCTTCTACTGAGAACCGAAGCTCCAGCAGCAACTTCGATCGGATCGTCCAAGGGAAGCAGACTCGGCACGAGCACCGAGCGAGGCGTCCTATCGCTACCGAGGAACCCACGTTAAACAAGGAGGGCATTCCCTCCGCTTCTGTTGTAAACGTTTGATTATTAGTTTGTAATAAGCTTTCTTATAAATACAAACGAAGTTCCCTGTTTTCGGGAGATCGAAATTTACACCTACAACCGCGAAGCAGACAGAAGCCCAGTTAGGGTTTCTGTCAGCTTCAAAACAAATTCAAACATGATGATTTCTATGTTAACAAAAATCTAACATTTCTAATTTGTCATATGGCAGAAAACAACAAATTTAAATGTGAAAAAAATCCCATCACCAAGATCCCAAACATATATAAACATGATTTGAATGTTTTAAAAAAAACAATAAATTATGATTAACTCTTATTAAAACATTTTCAGATCTAGATCTCTTTAATACAAATTTGTGGGTGAGCTTTTAAAATCTGAAATACATAATTCTTGCATCATATTCCATAATGATCTATTATATATATACATAAAATACGATTTAGGCCCAATAAAACCGAATTAAAACTCAAATAAAACATGAAAAGCAAAGGGGATGAAGTTGGGCGAGATGTTACTCGCCTCTGATGTGAATAAGAGTCCTGAATCTGCAGGAGAACAATCCCTTTCGCTGAACACCAATGGATCTTGCATCAGCTCCTCCAAAATCCTCCAAGAATCGCCAAAGAGAGGGGTTTTAGGGTTTGAGAAAGAGAGAGGAGGGGGCTGAGGCTATTAGGGTTCAAAAGAGGGTTCTGAGAGCTTCAAAACGAGTATATATACCTAGGGTAACAACTGGATTTGGTATAAACAAAATCCAACCTGAAACAGAACTGACAGAACCAGGTTCGCCCAGCGGTCCACCGCATCGACCACGACGGTCGACTGCGTAGGGTTCTAGGCCATGCTCAGATTGGGGTTTGGTATAAAGGCTGTAACTTTCTCATCCGATTTCGGAATAAGGTGATCTAAGATTCGTTGGAAAGATCTTGAAGATACCTACAACTTTGGTCTTATACACTTTTCCAGATTCTTACTAAATCAGTATACAAAATATAGAAACTCTCAACTAGTTAAAATTCTCAGATTTTCACTCTTGGCCTTTGTGCATGTTTTGTGCATTTACACTCATATATTCACAAATATACATTGAATTGATCTCAAATCAATTCTTATCATACTCAAACATCAACATACATTATTTGCACCATATAACATATTTATAATTATTTATCACACTATATTCAAATTTTTGGGGTTTTACATTTTTCCCCTTTTAAAAGAATTTCGTCCTCGAAATTCGGCAACGTATCTAAGGGAAAAAAATAATATGAGAAAAGAACTAAGTAGGGATAATCCAGAAAAGAAAACCCTCCCATACACATCTCGTAGTATAAATCTTTTAAATAAGTCCATAGTGATATTTACACTTAACTATCTAAAATGATAATATCCTCACTCAACCTCTAATCAAATGGAACTAGTACGTCGGGTGAAAAATCCAAACAAGGAACCCCCTATATATATATATACCATATGTACCAAAGAATTAAAAATTAAGTGGAAATATCCTCATTCTAGTGTTAAGTGTAAATATAACCATACAAATAATTACACACATAAATCAATCCACCTTCTCAGTAGTTACAGGTAGTCGTGCTGTATAACATCTACGCACTTTCGAGAATCATCCTCGATGTCTACACTTAACTATCTAAAATGTAAATACCCCCACTTAACCCCTAACTAAAAGGAACAAATACATCGAGCGAAAAATCCAAATAAGGAACCCCTCATATATATACCATATGTTCCGAGTACTTAGGAGTTAAGTGTTAATACCATCATTTTAGTGTTAAGTATAAACATCACCATACATGTAACCATAAGCCATAAACAAGTCATACAAAAAATTTAATTTACTTGATCAAACAGGTGTGGGTAGTCGGATGTATAACATCTTCGCGCTCCCAAGAAACCTCCTCAACTCCTTTCCGGTTCCACTAAATTTTCACCAAGGAAAAATATATTGTTTCTAAATTTCTTGTCTTCTTTAGCAAGTATCCAAACTGGGATTTCAATCTTAGTCAAATCATCCTGAAGCTAAATCTCCGGTGCGTTCAACACTCGCTACTGCTTTTCATCATGTAATTGTTTCTTAAACATTAAAACATGAAATACTTTATGTACACTAGACATCGATGCTGGAAGATCTAGTCTATATGAAACAGCTCCAATACGTTCCAAAATCCGAAACGGTCCAATATATCTCAGCTCAAGCTTCCCCACCTTCCGAATCGCTGAACGTCTTTCATAGACGATACTTTTAGCATAACTAATTCTTCAAATCTGACACTCCAAAGGTCTTCATCTCTTATCTGCATAGCTTTTTTGCCGACTCTGAGTGGCTAGAATCTGTTCTCTGATCAATGTTACTTTCTCAGTAATCTGTCTCATAAGCTCTTCCCTAAGCATTAAACTATCATCTGGCTCTACCCAACATATAGACGACCTGCAAGGCCTCCCGTACGATGCTTTATACGGGGCTATACCAATTGTCGTTTGATAACTGTTGTTATAAGTAAACTCTAGCAGTAGAATATGATCCTCCCAGCTGCCTTGAAAGTATAATGACACAAGCCCACAACATGTCTTCCAACATCTAATTTACTCTCTCTGTCTGACCATCCGTCTGTGGGTGGAATACACTACTGTAAGATAAATCTGTTGCCAAACGTATCCTGGAAACCCTTCCAAAACTGTGGAATGAACACTAAACCTCGATCTAATACCATCGTATCTGAAACTCCCTGAAGTCGAATTATCTCCTGAACAAATATCCTCGCATACATCTCAGCCGTATAGTTAGTCTTCACTGGAATAAAATATGCTGACTTCATTAGTCTATCCACTATCACCCAAACAAAATCATTTTCTTTCTTCGACTTCGGCAACCCTACAATAAAGTCCATAAAAATGTCCGCCTACTTCCATTTCTAAAATGGGTAAAGGTTGAAGTGTTCCTACTGGTTTCTGATGTTCCGCCTTCACTAGCTGACAGGTAATACACTTAGTTACGTACTCTGAAATCTTCCTACGCATATCACTGCACCAAAAGTATCTCTTTAAGTCTTTGTACATCTTAGTTGTTCCTGGATGTACTGAATCACGAATTCATAGTCCTTAATAAACTCAATCCATCGCTACTGTCTCTGGTTGAGTTCCTTCTGGGAGAAAAGATAATTTAAACTCTGATGGTCGGTGAACAACTCAAACTGCACTCCATACAAGTAATGTCTCGTGACTTCAATGCAAATACCACTGCTACTAACTCCAAATCATGAGTGGGGTAGTTCTGCTCGTGCACCCTAAATTGTCATGAGATGTATGCTTCTACCCTCTGAGTCTGCATCAAGATGCCTCCTAAACCTGCCAATGATGCATCTGTGTAACTGTCGCTGCTCGGTATAGCCAAAACCGGCGCTGTAGTCAACTTAGCCTTTAAAGTATCAAAGGCCTTCTGGCACTCCGTACTCCAAATGAACTATACACCCTTCTTCGTAAGGCGTGTAAATAGTATCAAAATCTTCAAGAAGTCCTGGATGAACTTCCTGTAATAACCGGTTAAACCTAAGAAGCATCGAATCTCTGTCACCGTCTTCGGCGGTTCCAAATCAAGAACTGCTGTAACCTTAGCCGGATCCACTGCTATGCCCTCTCTGCTGATGACGTGGCCGAGAAATCTGATTCTTGAAAGCCAAAACTCGTATTTGCTGAATTTGGCATAGAACTGATACTCATGCAGGGTCTGCAAAGCTAAACGGAGATGCTGCTCGTGTTCTGCCTCCGATCTCGAATATATGAGAATATCATCGATAAAGATAATCACAAACTGATCCAAGAAGGGACGGAAAATCCGGTTCATCAAATCCATGAATACCATGGGTGCATGAGTCAATCAAAACGGCATGACCAGAAACTCAAAAGATTCATATCGAATTAGGAAAAACAGCTTTGGGAAAATCCATCTCCCGAACTCGCAACTATAATAATCAGAATGAAGATCAATCTTTGAGAAATATTACGCTCACCGTGACTGGTCGAATCAAGTCATAAATCCTATCTAACCCGGATAGCGAACTTGTTCAAATCATGATAATCTATACATAATCATAAGCTACCGTCCTTCTTCTTCACGAAGAGGATCAGTGATCCCATGAATAAAAGATATTCTAGTGAGTAATACTCTAAAATAATAACTCATTTATCTAGCTCTATCTGTAGCTCCCTCACCTCAGCAGGTGTCGTACGATAGGGTGCTCGGGATATCGGTACTGTGTTCGGCTATAACTCGATGTAGGAAACAGCCTCTCTCACTAGAAGAAATCTAGGTATGTCCTGAAAGATATCCTGATACTCTGAGACAACTCCGGTCTCACACGAATCAGCACTCCGATCCCTCAGCATCAGCTACTCGATATATACCAGAAATGACTCCACATTCCGGTCACCCTGTGAGGTTGCTACTATCTATACAAATCCAATGAATGCTCACAAGATGACTGTTTTAGTAAAACAGTCAATACTAACATGGTATGATGAGAGCTAATCCATACCAAGAAAGAAAAATGTTGAAATTTGACATCAGCAATACGATCAACTCGATGACTAACTTAGACTCATCTAGTCTGATGACACATCTCCTACAGATAGAAGGGACACTCCCCCATAGAGGAGTAGAGACTGACAACGGGATATCTAAGGAATATGCTACAAGCTGAAACCTATCAACGAAGGTATGAAAGATAAGAGATAAGCGAATTTCCTAAATCAAACTAGATCCGAGCTGAAAAGGAAATCACGAAGAAAGCTCCGCTCGTACCCTGATCACATGGTACTGCTGAATAAATCTGCTAGTGGTATAACATATATGGGACCATCTGTCCTTCAGGAATCTCCTGGATAATGTAAATCTGGCCTGCTGGCTCCTAAATCCTCGGATTAACAAGTAGTGTCTCTATTTTCCCACTGCTGGCCGAAATTGTAACTCTGAGACTATCGACCATGACCTCTATCATGCTGACTTCCTGCTGGTGTACTACGACAAGTCTTTCGCTCTTTGTTCAATCTTGTTATGATTGTAACATGTACACCGGACTCTGCGCTACTTCGGTGCTCTTGAATCATATTGTGCTCCTTTCTTATATTGTCCTTGTTGCTGGATAAAAAATCATTCTCAAGTTGTTATGATTCTCTAGATTTCGCATTAGTTCTCTTATCATTGTCATTGTCACAAATCTGGTTGACTTCTTCCTTCACTATGATTACATCTCCCTGCTTTACCTAGACTAGCTCTAATTGCTCGTTGAAGTAGTGACCAAAGCTCTCCTAAATAGGTGATAAATGCTGCCTCGTCAACAATCTGGATGGCGTTGCTATCCTCCAGCGATGTTCTCAATGCTGAATACATCTAACTTCTGATTGGTACTAAGTCGACGTTCAAGAAATATTCACATACTCCTTCCCTTATAAGTTGTAAATGAAATTAGTGTGTCTTAAAACTCTGGTGCTCTTATTGTTTGATATCTTTCTATTTCTTTCAGAGCTAACTTCCTGCTCTGCGGTTCTATAAATAGCTGATTGTGGTGGTGGTGTCTTCATAAGTATTGTTTCTTTGCTTTCACGACGGTTACAACCGGTGATGGAACTCCTGAAAGTGGTACTATTGACGAAAACGGATACACCTCTTGCTCCTTGAGTGTTGTAAGATCTAGCTGCTAACAGTACCATGAAGTCGATCAAATACAGTGAAGCCTGTTGTGGCTCGGTTCTGCATGCGCAACTCTCTAGGTATGAGTTTTACCTTGACCACATCCTCATTTTGATATTTATTAATATCAGAAGGAGAGCTTAATTATCACAGTAAATGAGATAGCAAATATATATATATATATATATATATAT
>BQKN01065252.1:328708-364753 GCA_022839385.1 Asparagus kiusianus
CCCATGCCATCCCTTGCCTATTTAAAACCCACCTTCAGCCAGCATAAGGGGGGGGAAGGTCTGCCTAGTTGGAGATTGATTGGCTGTTGCATATTCTGCTGGCTAGTCTCCCAAAGGTTGAACCTTGGCTCTTTTGCTAAAGGCTCCCTCATTTGAAGAGACTCGTCGGAACTCTCCGACTTGAGGCTCTCGGGTAGACTCGAACCCACTTACACCGGACCTTCTACTGAGAACCGAAGCTCCAGCAGCAACTTCGATCGGATCGTCCAAGGGAAGCAGACTCGGCACGAGCACCGAGCGAGGCGTCCTATCGCTACCGAGGAACCCACGTTAAACAAGGAGGGCATTCCCTCCGCTTCTGTTGTAAACGTTTGATTATTAGTTTGTAATAAGCTTTCTTATAAATACAAACGAAGTTCCCTGTTTTCGGGAGATCGAAATTTACACCTACAACCGCGAAGCAGACAGAAGCCCAGTTAGGGTTTCTGTCAGCTTCAAAACAAATTCAAACATGATGATTTCTATGTTAACAAAAATCTAACATTTCTAATTTGTCATATGGCAGAAAACAACAAATTTAAATGTGAAAAAAATCCCATCACCAAGATCCCAAACATATATAAACATGATTTGAATGTTTTAAAAAAAACAATAAATTATGATTAACTCTTATTAAAACATTTTCAGATCTAGATCTCTTTAATACAAATTTGTGGGTGAGCTTTTAAAATCTGAAATACATAATTCTTGCATCATATTCCATAATGATCTATTATATATATACATAAAATACGATTTAGGCCCAATAAAACCGAATTAAAACTCAAATAAAACATGAAAAGCAAAGGGGATGAAGTTGGACGAGATGTTACTCGTCTATGATGTGATCAAGGGTCCTGAATCTGCAGGAGAACAATCCCTTTCGCTGAACACAAATGGATCTCGTGTCAGCTCCTCCAAAATCCTCCAAGAATCGCCAAAGAGAGGGGTTTTAGGGTTTGAGAAAGAGAGAGGAGGGGGCTGAGGCTATTAGGGTTCAAAAGAGGGTTCTGAGAGCTTCAAAACGAGTATATATACCTAGGGTAACAACTGGGTTTGGTATAAATAAAATCCAACCCGAAACAGAACTGACAGAACCAGGTTCGCCCAGCGGTCGAGCGCGTCGACCACGACGGTCGACTGCGCAGGGTTCTGGGCCATGCTCAGACTAGGATTTGGTATAAAGGCTGTAACTTTCTCATCCGATGTCGGAATGAGGTGATCTAAGATTTGTTGGAAAGCTCTTGAAGAGGCCTACAACTTTGGTCTTATAAACTTTTCCAGATTCTAACTGAATCAGTATACAAAACATAGAAACTCTCAACTAGTTAAAATTCCAGATTTTCACTCTTGGCATTTGTGTATGTTTTGTGCATTTAAACTCATATATTCACAAATATACATTGAATTGATCTAAAATCAATTCTTATCATACTCAAACATCAACATACATTATTTCCACCATATAACATATTTATAATTATTTATCACACTATATTCAAATTTTTGGGGTTTTACATTTAGCAAGCACTACGCAACCTAAAACACCGGGTTACTATTTAGAAAAATGATGGATATTTTGATAAGATCCAATATGTTCATTTTGTGAGTTAATTTATTATACATTTCCATAAAATTATTAAATTCCTGACGATAGGTGGTTTTGAAAAATGCTTTTCATAATTTATTTTCTTATAAAAATAAAATATTTTGATATTTCAAAATAATTTTTATTTATGTTTATGGCAATTGCAATTTAGGCATAAGAAAATAAGTGAATTGTCCTACTCAAAAGAGTTACCTAAAATAAATAATACTGGAGGGGGCTGAATGTAATATACTATTTATGAATAATTAATATTATATTATGGAAGAGACTTTATGAATAGTAGGTTGGATTGGAATTTGATTGTTAAATTAAAATTATTAATTTGATCAATAATTAGTTCTCAATATGGGACCCAATTGATCTCATTAATATCATTAGAAGATGTTTACATATAATATAATAATATTTCCATCCTTAATTGTTATAGAAAGAGTATTCTATCTTTAATCGTTATGAAAAAAATATTCTATATTTAGTTACTATGGAAAATAATTTTGAAGAATTGAGTTGTTTAAAATTAAAATCTATATAGCAAGTCTAATCACATGTAGCAAGTTTAAAATTAAAATCTATATAGCAAGTTTAAAATTAAAATCTATATAGGGTTCACATGTAGCCACATTAGAATTGTTGGGCGTAGAGTCACGTCCTCACGTCGCGGAAGCGATATAACTCAAGAGAAAGCTCTGACTTTTATTTTCACAAAATCTTAAGCCAACCTCTATATTCCCGTTTCACAAAGGAAACAAGAATAGAAAGTAAAATATCTCAACAAAGTAAAATATACACTCTTCCTCTCATCAGTTCTAGGACTGACTTGTCGAGGGAACCTACAAGCAATAGCCAACACCTAGAAAACAGTAAAGACACGAGATTTACGTGGTTCGGCAAACCTGCCTACGTCCATGGGAGGGGTGAAGAGGGATTTCACTATGAGGAGAACACCGATGACTTGTAGAACCCACAAGCTCGTCTTAAAGAAGAAGATTTGATTTTTACCTAAGAAAAAATTGACCTCTCTCTTGTAAAATCTCTCCTCAAGATCTAAGTTTTTCCCTCAAATCTAAGTCTCCTAAACTCTCTGTTTTTTTTAACACCAAGAACTCCCTTATTTCCTCTGTGTCTTTCCCCCACGAAACCCTATAGACCGATTGGGTATATATATATAGGGGATTCGCAGGCCAGAAAATTATCCAGGAAAAGAAACCGCTTCACATGTACATCGGGTAGGCCCGATGCTGAACATGTACCTCGGGTGGGCCTACTGAACTCGACTCACGTGTCTGCCGTTCACAATTCTCCACCTCGTTCATTATTTGATAAACCTTAAATTTTGGACGAACATCAAAAGAACACCACGAACATCACCAGCGATAGATCTGAAACACCAAACCAGGCCAAACTAACTACGCCACTTTATCGTGGCTGCCTACGTACCCTTCACCGGGATCAAGCTAACTGTAGTTCAGAAATTTGTTCTTCATATAGTCTTCACCTCACCCCATCACTGTCCCGAAGGGCCATGCCCTCTTGGGCAGTTCAACACGGGCTGATATGAAGCAAGTCTAAGAATTCTTAAACTTACTACTTGTGACCACCTTGGTTAACATGTCCATGAGA
This sequence comes from Asparagus kiusianus, assembly GCA_022839385.1. NCBI lineage: Eukaryota > Viridiplantae > Streptophyta > Magnoliopsida > Asparagales > Asparagaceae > Asparagus > Asparagus kiusianus. Next base: position 331,977 of record BQKN01065252.1, read on the forward strand.
TTCTCATTCGTATGCACCTTCATGAGAGAAATATTGCCTTCTTCCATGATATCCTATATGAAATGATATCTAACATCAATATGCTTGGTACGAGAATGATGAACTTGATTCTTCGCCAAGTGAATCGCACTCTGACTGTCGCACCACAAGTTCACATTCTCTTGCTCAATCCCCAAATCATCTAGAAGACCCCACAACCACAATGTTTCCTTCACTCCCTCTACCATGGCCATGTACTTAGCCTCTGTAGTAGAAAGTGTCACTGTAGCCTGTAACATCGATCGCTAACTAACTGGAGCCCCATGTATCCTGAATACATAACCAGTAGTAGATCGCCGTCTATCTAGCTCACCCGCATAATCTGAGTCCATAAACTCATCAATCTGACATGTATCTCCATCAAAATATAGACCCATATCAATGGTATTCTTCAAGTATCTCAGGACTTACTTCACCGCTTCCCAATGCGTCTTTCCCAGATTCGCCATGAATCTACTAACGACACTAACCGCCTGTGAAATATCTGGGCGTATACACACCATTACGTACATCAAGCTGCCAACTGTACTAGCATAAGGTACACTCTCCATGCGTGCCTTCTCTTCCGCTATAGTGGGAGATTGTTTACCTGAAAGCCTGAAGTGTTAAGCCAATGGAAGCACAACCGACTTAGCACTTTGCATCCCAAACCTCGCGATCACCCGCTCTATGTAGCCCTTCTGACTCAAGAACAATCGCCGATTTGCCCGCTTTCTCTCCTAATCTCCATACCCAGTATTTTCCTTGTAGCGCTCATGTCCTTTATCTCGAGCTCTTTACCAAGTTAAGATTTCAGCCTATCTATCTTCATCCTGCTCTTCGAAGCAATAAGCATATCATCCATATATAAAGGAGATAGATATAATCACCTCCACAAAGCTTCCGAATATAAACACAACAATCTTAATCGCTTCAGGAAAATCCATGCTTCAGCATTAAGGAGTCAAATCACTTGTACCAATGCCGAGGAGATTGTTTTAATCCATAGAATGACTTCCTTAAGCGACACACATGATTCTCCTTGTCCTTAATCCTGTAGCCCTCAGGTTGATGCATATAGATCTCTTCATCTAAGTCTCCGTGCAAGAAGGCCGTCTTTATATCGAGTTGTTCCAGCTTAAGATCACCATGAGCAACAATAATCAATAGCACCAGAATATAAGTGTGTTTACCATCGAAGAAAATATCTCATTGTAATCCACACTCTCTCTTTGTGCAAACCCTTTAGCCACTAGCCTCATCGTGTACCTTATACCACCAAGCTCTGAAGGATTGTCGTTTCTTTTATACACCCATTTACAACCAATAGCTTTTCTTCCTACAGGTAAAGGGACCACCTCTTATATTTAGTTTTTCCGAAGAGATTCTATCTCCTCCTCCATCGCAGCCAACAAACTCTCACTATCTCTATCCCGAATAGATTCCTTGAAGGAGTCTGGCTCATCATCCTCCATCGAGAGTAGGTATTCTACCAAATTAACCTGCCATCAGCCCCTAGCTTCAGTACCTGATTGTATGCTCTCCTTGGCCTAGTGAAAGCCAAACTATCCTCGAGCTGTTATTATTGTAGTGCTTGTTTATTCTCCTGCTGAACCTCCTCCTGCTTAAGTTCATCATCTACCTGATTTCCCACTTGAATATGACTAGAACCTGGTTGGTCTTTAGGTTCTATTTTAATAACCTGAGACTTTGAAGTCCCAACAGTCCTAACACCATCATCCTTAGGCGCCTTAGTAATCATGGATTTCTCATCAAAGATAACATCCCTGCTGCTCACGAACTTCGAATCTTTTGTACACCAAAGACGGTAGCCTTTTACACCCTTTGCATATCCCAAGAATATAGTCTTCTTAGCCCTCGCATCAAGCTTTCCCTCGTTGATGTGATAATAGGTGGTACACCCGAAAATGCAGAGCCTCTCTTAATCTGCATGCTCCCCTAACCACACCCTATAGGGTGTATCACCATACTATGTAGAATGTGGAGAATGGTTCATAATATAACAAGCTATAGCCACCGCTTATGCCGACCATTCCTTGCCCAATCTAGCATAAGATCGCATACTTATTATTTTCCCTCGCAATGTTCGGTTCAGCCTCTCCACGACCTCATTTTTCTATGGTATAAATCTTGTAGGGTCGAAAAATTAATGTTGGGATTGGTTTTCTTGTTTTAAGAAATGGATTCGATCACTTAATACGAATCCCTTACAATCACTCACACTCTCTCGATTACAGAGGAAGAGAAGATTAATTTAGCTTCTCTTTTGTTTAACGTGGGTTCTAGGTGGCGAAAGGATGCTTCCCCCGATGCTTGAGTCGAGCTTGCCTCTCGTTGACGATCAGACCAAGATTGCTAGAGCTTCTGAACTTTGTTAGCCGAATGGAATCGGGGTTCGTACTCCGGATCAACGTGCAGAAACTTTGATCTCTGATGCTTCTCTAAGTCCAAGCTTGAAAATCTCCAATTAATTGATAATCAACCCTTTCCTCTGTAGCCATCGATGGCTATTTATAGGGTTTGAGCACGTAACCGACGTGCTATAATAGTGGAGTCGTGGGCGTAACTGATGCGCTAAAATTATAAAGTCGTGGCGTAACTGACTCCTTGAATTTAGCCCACGTGGCTGACTGGGTCTTCGTGGCCGTTACAGCCTGATTTAATGTGGGTGACGAACTTCACTGCATTAGTGAACCTTGTCCTTGATGTCGAGCCTCGCTGCGTGGCGAGCCTCGTGAGCTTTAATAATGAGCTTCGTCTTCACTGACAAGCTTTAAATCTGATGACAAGATTTGTTTTCATTGACGAACTTCACCTCCGATGATGAACTCTGAACCTCGTATCCAATGACGAGCTTCGAACCTTGTTTCCAATGACGAGCTTCGTCTTTGATGTCAAGTCTCATTTCCAATGATGAGATTCGAACCTCGTTTCCAATGACGAGCTTCACATCTTGTTTGCAACAACAAGCTTTGTTGTTTGAGACGAGATTCATCATTGTAATAACCCTCGTCATGCTCGTTATGAGCTTCAACGTTCTAAGGCCAAATGATTAGCCAATGATCTATGAAGATCCATGAGAGTGGAGGAGAGATAGGCTTTTTTCGTTAGCCTCTCAATCCCCCTTTCTTTTCATGTTGATCATGCCTATTTATAGGCTTAGGGCTATTATGGAGTGAGTTAATGGGCTTTAACTCCCCTTATAATGAGGGAGTTAATGGTCATTAATTCTCATTTAAATGGATGAGTAGTGGTAATTAACTCTCATTAAAGGGGTGAGTTATTGGTCATTAACCCTTATTTAATGTAACCCTTTGAAACGGTGCCTGACGAGGTTCGTTTTCCAAATAAGGTTTGTCTGCCTGACGAGGTTTGTTCACTTTGCTATATCTTTGGCGAGCTTAACTGCGGCTTCATCTTTGGCGAACTTCATCTTCAATGACGAACTTCGTTTCTAGGTGAACTTCGTCTTTTGATGGGCAAGATGTTGTTTGTCCTATTGAACTGAGACAAACTTCATGAATTGAGGCTGAGGTTCGTCGTTGTGACGACCCTCGTTGTACTTGTAGTGAGGCTCAACTCTCCTTCGTTTCTTAGCACTTTTTAGTGTCTACAAAACCCCCTTCAAAGTTTTCAGACCCAAATTGGGTTGTATGGGTCTGGAATACTTTGAACTCTCTTGGTTGTGACGAGCTTGGCTTATACGACGAGCTTGGCCTCCTGGCGAGCTTGGCCTCTTGGCGAGCTTCAATGCTACAGGGTGAACTTCATCAAACTCATGTAGGACTAACAATCAAGACTTAGGATTTTTAGCAAATCCTCAGCTATCAATGGACTTGATTTGTCTTTACCAACTGTCGTTTGAGTTGGACTAGCCATTCTTTTTCCCTTAGCATGGTAAGTTGTCGAGAAGTTTCTCTTAGACTTAATGCTAAGATTTCTTCTCTATCCTTAGTCGTTCAAGGCATTAGATTGAGTGTTAGAGTTTGGTTATGTCGTTCAATATAACAACTCAACCTGGTATTTTGAAAGTGAGGCTCATCACATGGTGGGCTTGCTGGGATGATGTAGTATCATTGATGAATAGTGACTCATCGCATGGTAGGTCACTATTTGGAAACAAGGGGGAGGATATGGGCTCATCGCTTGGTAGACCACTATCGATGAATAACGTTATTTGCGGGAATGACGGTGTGGAAATGATCAAGTCATTCAGTGACATGAGAGTATAACGACTATGATCGGGATAGAGGCACATCGCATGGTAGGCCAATATCATAAACAACGTCATTTGTAGGAATGACGGTGTGAAAATTATCAAGTCGTTCAGTGACATGAAAGTATGATGACGATGATGAGAACAAAGGCACATCACTTGGTAGGCCAATGTCGGAAAACGAACGTCATTTGGGAAAACAACGATGTTAGGATAATCATGTCGTTCAGTGACTTAGGAGTATAACGATAATAAAGAAAACAAAGGCACATCACTTGGTAGGCTAATGTTGAAAAACGAACGTCATTTGGAAAAATGATGATGTTAGGAAAATCACATCGTTCAGTGACTTTAGAAGTATGACGATGTTGAAAGAAACGAAGGCACATCACTTGGTAGGCCTACGTTAGGAAAACGAATGTTATTTGGGAAAATAACGACGTTAGGAAAACCACATCGTTCAGTGACTTTAGAAGTATGACGATGTTGGAAACGAAGGCACATCACTTGGTAGGCCTAAGTTGGAAAGCTATTTTTTAAAAAGAATATTGACTACCAGAGGTAATCATTAACGTGATAGTTTTGTGGTCCCGCCATCCTATTGAAGAGGATTGGCGAGGGAATTTAGAGGAAGTGGCTATCAGAGGTAATCATTAACGTGATAGTTTTGTGGTCCTGCCATCCTATTGAAGAGGATTGACGAGGGAATTTGGAGGAAGTGACTATCAGAGGTAATCATTAACTTGATAGTTTTGTAGTAAGGGGCCAGATGATCACGTCTGACTTCGGACTCACCTTGAAGTTGATTTATGACAAGCTTCGGGTCGTCATGGGTTCATGAGAGATAAAGCTTAAGGTAGTACATGGTTTTGTAGAGAAATCATGACTACCCCCACTCCAGCGATAGATGTAAATCAGGATTGAAGGGTAAAAACTTCTGCATCCAATAAAGCTTGGATCTTATCTTTCAGGGTGCAGCATTTAGAGGTGGGATGATGGACCATCCTGTGGCACGCACAATAGTTTGGATCATTCGTTCTCGACATCTCCTCAGGTCGCATCGATTCTGGGAGCTTGATCTTTCTCGCATTGATCAAGGATTCGAAGATTGGGACGACTTGCTCATCTTAGAAGTTGTACTTCTGCTAAAAGTGGCTATCCGAAGATTTGCCCTTCTGCTTTGATGAAGATTCGTCATCATCTCCTTGAAAATCACATGGCTCTTCAGCATCTGGCCTTTTGAGCATGCTTTCGACATGTTCTCCTTGGCGAACAAGCTCTTTCTAAGTTCGGGTCTTCACTGCTCCAATCTTGGATAAAATACAGATCGATAGGTTATTACGACACATCTCGATCAACGTACTTTCAGAGACTTGATCGCAGTAATGCAGCGACCGATTTCTAAATCTTTTGACAAAGTTACTGACAGACTCTGTCTTCTTCTGCTTTTCAGTTAGCAGGATAGCCATAGACACTTCAGTGTCATCGTCAAAGAATCGGGCTAAGAAAAGCATCTCTAAATCTCTCTAACTTTGGATTGACCCTGGTTCGAGCCTGCGAAACCATTCGAAAACCACCCCCTTAAGAGTACTATTAAAGAGTCGAGTCATAATAGGATCATTCCCCACTATGTGTCCAATTTACGCTTGGAAATAATAGATGTGTTGGGTCGGAGAACCATTGCCATCAAATTGCACTAAGTTGAGTGGTTTAAATTTTGGAGGATACAGGATTGCATCCTATTCACTTGGATAGGGTCTTGACACCCCCCAACTCTTTGAAGTTTCCTTGAAGCTTCAGTGCGTCAAGCTGCTTCTGAAAATCCTCCCACTTCTGATCTTGTTCTTGCGCATGAGGATTAGATTCAGCTTCGGACGATTCAGAATGAACCTTCACAACCCTTTCTTCATCGTCTTTATCATAGTGATCTTTATCAACAGGTGAAGGTCTTCTACGCCTAGATCCTGAGGCTTGGGAATGAGTCTTCTTCTTCTTCTTTTCCTTTTCCTCATGGAGTCTCTCCACCATTGCTTTCAAGCATCTGATGGACTCCTGCTACTTCAGAATGGTAGATTGTTGCTCTTCCAGCTGCCACGAGAGTTCTTCCTCTTTTCCTATCATGTGAGAACTTGCTTGCTCACTTTGGTCGGTATTAGAGGGCTGAGAAATAGCAATGGCTGAATTTTTAGGTTCAGCACCACCGGATAAACCTGCTAGTTTGCGATAGTCTAATGGGATCATCGCTCCAGTACGAGAACGGGTATGTTGATAAACGCCCTGGCCTTCAATAAGTGCCTCTCGTAATCCGGGAGATCTTTCAAAATCGGAAGACTCCGAATCATCAGCTTAGATTTTGCTTTTACCCTTGCTGGCCATGTTGATCGTCACTTCAATGTGGCGATTCTTGGGTGCTTGTCTCTTTGGACGAAAGCGTCTTCTTCTTGATGATGCGACCTTTGGAAATTCAGTCAATCGTTCGAAGACTGAAGATTTATGCGTTGACTCCCCACATGGACATTGGGAAAGCACCGCAGATATGAGCTTCTCATAACAGCAATGCGATTGCATTTGGCTCATGCTGCGCTTGCGCGTTAGATAATCCCGAAGGTCACTAGCTGGACAACCCCCAGTCGACTCCGTCATCTTGGCTTTACCCAAGCGAGACCCTCTAAATGATAGAGGTCGACGACCTTGGGTAAATTGACAAACTCCATCATTTGCATGACGAGATTCGTTGATAGGACGAGTTTGGTGAGTTCGTCTTCTCGGTCGGTTCTTAACTTAAGGTTCATTTTCTTGATGAACCTCGGTATGAACCGCCTGTTGATTTTGTCGAACCTCTTTTTGAGGATGAGGTTTGTGTTCTGAGTCTACTAGGGTACTAGGACGAGGTCCGTCTTTAGAACGCTCCTCATTCACCTGACCCTCGTCAGACTTATTGACCTTAGATTGATTAACCTTTGGTCGATAATGAAAACCCTCTAGCGAGACCAAAGCTCGAGCCCTATGGCGAGCTTGGTTTTGACGCTGACGTTGTCGAGCACGTCTTAACAATGGAATAACGGAAACCTTTGCTTCAGCCAGAACTGAGCGAGGTTCGTCATCCAAAGCCATAATTTGGCTGGTAGAAGCCGAAGTTTGGCTAGGTTGTTTAACAACCCATTTCTTAGCCTGACGGCTAGTTTCTAGAGCCTCCTCTTTGAGGGGCTTGGACATTTTCTCGAGATTAACTCGAGTTAAATCATCAGAAGCCACTTAGGCTGAAGTCTCATACGAGACTCGACGACACTTTCGTGTCTTCGTGGGACTAGACTTACCAGAGGAGAGGTACTCCTCATATTTGGACTGGTCAAATTCGATGACCAGAGTTTTGACGTCCGTTCCTACTGTAATCTTATCTGATTGTGCCACCACCATCTCGTCGGAGAGAATAGCTGCTCCCACTGTGGTCGCCATCGTCCGTAGGGTCGAAAAATTAATGTTGGGATTAATTTTCTTGTTTTAAGAAATGGGTTCGATCACTTAGTACGGATCCCTTACAATCACTCACACTCTCTCTCGATTACAGAGGAAGAGAAGATTAATTCAACTTTTCTTTTGTTTAACATGGGTTCTAGGTGGTGAAAGGATGCTTCCCCCGATGCTTGAGTCGAGCTTGCCTCCCGTTGACGATCAAACCAAGATTGCTAGAGCTTCTGAACTTTGTTAGCCGGATGGAATCGAGGTTTGTACTCCGGATTGACGTGCAGAAACTTTGATCTCTGATGCTTCTCTAAGTTCAAGCTTGAAAATCTCTAATTAATTGATAATCAACCCTTTCCTCTGTAGCCATCGATGGCTATTTATAGGGTTTGAGCACGTAACCGACGTGCTACAATAGTGGAGTCGTGGGCGTAACTGATGCGCTAAAATTATAAAGTCGTGGCGTAACTGACTTCTTGAATTTAGCCCACGTGGCTGACTGGGTCTTCGTGGCCGTTACAGCCTAATTTAATGTGGGTGACGAACTTCACTGCATTGGCGAACCTCGTCCTTGATGTCGAGCCTTGCTGCGTAGCGAGCCTCGTCTTTGACGTCGAGCCTTACTGCGTGGCGAGCTTCGTGAGCTTTAATAATGAGCTTCGTCTTCACTGACGAGCTTTAAATCTGATGACAAGCTTTGTTTTCATTGACGAACTTCACCTCCGATGATGAACTCCGAACCTCGTATCCAATGACGAGCTTCGAACCTCGTTTCCAATGACGAGCTTCGAACCTCGTTTCCAATGACGAGCTTCATCTTTGATGTCAAGTCTCATTTCCAATGATGAGATTCGAATCTCGTTTCTAATGACTGTTCGCGGGAAAAATCGTGTCTTTCTTCATTGATATCATTGCCATCTCAATAACTGTTTATCGGTTACAAAGATCCGGTCTTTTTATAAGATCCGGTTACAATGAAAATCAAAAAATAAGAAAAAGAAAGATTACAAATTTGATCCTTGTTTGTCGAACGAATCGCGAGCTCCTGTTATGCGGTCACTCGCTTTGGTGGGTTCTTTGCCTGCGCCGGGGTTAATCCGTGGACCACGGCGTGATCTCGATCCGGTCGGATCTACACGATATGACGGGTACTATTCCACCAAGGGAATAATAGCCGGGAGGGATTGTTTGACCAAGGAAACAACCGCTCGATGCTCGGGATCTAAGAACCAAGCTTAGATCCGGAGTGTGATCGTGTAGATCTCAGATCCGATTCTCTCGAACTCCTGCCTTATTTGACGTTGACGATCGCCGAGCACCGGATCTAGAAGTCCAAGCCTTCAAGCCTTCAAAGTTGAGATCTTTTTTAGATCTGAGTCTTCAATCCTGCAGGGCTTCACCTCCTCCAAAATCCAACCCTTGAACCAAATGAGCACAAGGCCTATTTATAGGCACTCAGAACTGTGCATTTGCACAGTTCTGGGCCTAGCCACCTGTGGGTGGCTCGGCTCTTGGCCGAGCCACCCTGGGGTGGCTCGGCTAAGGCCGAGTCCCCGGGTGTTCCGTCGTTTCGTCCGTCGTTCGGGTTCCGTCGTTCGGGTTCCGTCGTTCGGGTTCCGATTCGTTGTTGATCTGGACTTTGATTCGGTTGTGTGGTTGACTTGATCTGGAATCGACTTGTTGACTTGATTCCAAATATGGCAGTTAATCCGCTTCTGAGTTCGAATCCGAAGCTTGATTCCGATTCGACCATGATTCGTCCGAGTCTGCATTTGGTTGAATGACTCGTTGATTAATTAACCCGTTGGCTTGATTCCGCACGCGGTTGGATTCATTCCATTCTTTACGTGCAGTTCGTCGGCTTCGTAGCCTTGTTATCCCGCTTCGTCGCGTGTCGTTTGGCTTTGGCGTTGCGGACTAACGGTCGTGCTTGAATACGTCGCCCGATGGTTGGTTCTGTCGAATCGGCATCGTCGAGCTGTGTCACGAGACCTATAGGGAGTTTTATACGCCTACAGATACCCCCTCCAAAGTATTTCAGCCTCGTTCTTTTATAGAAGAGTCTGGAATACTTTGGATGTGATTGTCCCAACCTTCAGTCAGTGTAACGGGACTTTGGAATGACTTCAGTTTTGGATTCCTTCAATTCCTTCAGGCCATTCAGTGCTTTGTAGAACGCCTGTGAGGATTCCGGTGCTGCATTTATTGTCTGACCATTGTTGGAATTTTGAACTTGAAACCGATTCTTGATTTCTTGACTTTTTTAGCTCGAGTTGGTTGATTCAACATAGAACTGATCATCGATTGACGGCGTCGTCCGGCGTTTGAGCTTCATTGCGACGCGTTGTCCGGCGTCCAGGCTTCATTGTGATGCGCTGTTCGACGTTTGACACAGTTTATACTCGTACGTCTGCTGGAGTATGCACAGTTTAAGCTCTTAAGGTATTAGAGCGTGGCGGATACTCGAGTCACGAGACCAATCCATAGAATTGATGCGTCAATGACTCGTACTTATAGAATTTTTGGCAAATTCTCAGCCATCAACGGATTTGATAAGCCTTTACCGACTACCGTTTGAGTCGGGCTAGCATGCGGATTGTTTAAGTCCGTTCCACATGTAACGTTAAGCTAAAAGAGTTAACCCTTTTAGTGCTACGATATTGAATACGTAGACTTCGTCTTTCTCCTGTGAAAAGACTAAACAGCAACGTGTATGAGACGTTGACTTAGGATTTTTGGCAAATCCTCAGCCTTCAACGGATTTGACGTGCTCTTACCGATTACCGTTTGAATCGGGCTTACATGTGGATTGTTTAAATCCGTTCCGCATGTGACGTTGTGCTAAAGGAATGAACTCCTTTAGACTTTGTGCCATGATGTTGAATACATAGACATTACCACTTGTTACAGGAATAGGCTACCCGGCGACGCGTGTGAGGCGCTGACTTTAGGATTTTTGGCTAACCCCCAGCCTTAAACGGATTTGATTAGCCTTTACCGACTACCGTTTGAGTCGGGCTAGCATGCGGATTGTTTTAGGCCGTTCCGCATGTGACGTTGTGCTAAAGGAATGAACTCCCTTAGACTTTGTGCTACAACTTCGAATATGTAGACTTCACCATTGTTGTGGGAATAGGCTACCCAGCAACGTGTATTAGACGTTGGCTTATCCCTACTTAGGCTTCGGGATAAAATTCCCCAGGTTTAGACCCTGGTGTCTTTTTCAATCGGCGAAAGACTAAACCGGCGACGCGTGTTAGGCGTCGACTTATCCTTTCTTAGGATTCAGGATGAAATTCCCCATGCGTGTGAGGCATGGATTTCTATGTTATTAATAACAACCTGCCACAATGTTGAATATGCGGACGGGTGTTCTTTTTAATGGTTAAGAACTAACCGGCAGCGCGTGTTAGGCGCAGACTTATCCTTACTTTGGTTTCAGGATAAAATACCCCAGAATCGAACTCTGGTGTCTTTTTCAATCGGAAAAAGACTAAACCGGCGACGCGTGTTAGGCGTCGGCATATCCTTTCTTAGGATTCAGGATGAAATTCCCCACGCGTGTGAGGCATGGATTTCGGTGTTATTAATAACAACCTGCCACAATGTTGAATATGTGGACGAGTGTTCTTTTTTAAACGGTTAAGAACTAACCGGCGGCGCGTGTTAGACGCAGACTTATCCTTGCTTAGGTTTCAGGATAAAATACCCCAGAATTGAACTCTGGTGTCTTTTTCAATCGGAAAAAGACTAAACCGGCAGCGCGTGTTAGGCGCAGACTTATCCCTGCTTAGGATTCGGGATAAACTTCCTAGGATGAATCCAAGATTGATAAACTCTTGGAAAAGATTGGTGTGGGGAAGGAAGAATTTTATATTCTATTCCCAATTTGAAAAGGAGACTCGAGGTGGGATCTCCACCCCCAGAATCCGGAAAGGTGAAACTAAGAGTGAGATCTCCACTCCGAGAATCAAAGAGATTCGGATAACCCTAACTGTCGGAAGGTTTGATTACCGAACTAAAAATGGATTTCTCGTTTATCGAGAGTTAATCGTGGTTTTGGCCCTAACTGTAGGAAGGTTTGACCAAGCGTGAGTTTGAGATGACCCTAACTGTAGGAAGGTTTGATCACTCGATTTGTGGGCCTCTCGTTCATTGGAGGAATCGAGAGGGGATTTTGGTTGTGGTCCTAACTGTAGGAAGGTTTGACCAAGTGGGGGGGTTTGAGACGATCCTAACTGTAGAAAGGTTTGATCACTCAATTTGAAAGTGGACCTCTCGTTCATTGAAGGAATCGAGAGGGGATTTTGGTTTTCGTCCTAACTGTAGGAAGGTTTGACCAAGTGAAAAGTGAGAGTAAGAGTACAAATCATTATAGGAATGTTGATTCGTACAAATCACTCGGAAGGGGATCCCTGATGTTAAGTGATAAGGACTTAACACAAAGGGTTTTGAGAATTGGTCAATGATTGATAGACCAAAATTCTTTCCTGTTTAATCAAGTGTTCGGAAATTAGGAGTTTAGTGTTTACCACTTTATTCATCATGACCGGGTTATCCCTAAGAATATTACATTTAACATTCTTCCGGGAACTTCCCGTTACATGAATTATCCACCCCCAGTTTTCTTTACAAAACTGGGTGTATCATTGAATTAGACGCACGATCGGGTTATCCTTAAGAACACCACGCGTGTCACTCTCCAGGAACTTCCTGTGGAAGAAAGGAAATAGTTTAGACTCATATACCTATTGGAGTATCAGGGAGCAGTTTAACCTCTTATACCGGTCGGAGGATTGAGAAGCAGTTTATACTCATATACTCCTCGGAGTTTCAGGAAGCAGTTTATACTCTTATACCAGTCGGAGTTTTAGGATACAGTTTATACTCGTGCACCCACTGGAGTTTCGCCATTCTTGACTGGCTTACTCCAGCGTTATGACGCCGGCTTCAACCAAGGTCTGGATACTGTTCTTTAGAGTAAAGCAGGCCTTGGTGGGATGAAGGATCCTCCTGTGGTATGCGCAGTACTTCGGATCCGCAGTGTTGTCAGCTTCCTCCTGATTCGTGATCGGCGGGAGCTTGATTTTGTTATTGTCAAGGAGAGATTTGAAGATGGCTGGAACATCTTCGTCCTTGAAGGAGTACTCTTTTTGAGGCCTCTGATCCGAAGTTTTCTGTTGTCTCCGGGACTGCTGTTGCGACGTTTGATTAGCGTCAACAGCCGTTGCAGGTGTTTTGCCCTTACCACGGGAGGCAAAGTTCGAGTTTGGAGGATTTGTCGATTGACTCCTCTCGGCCTTCTTCCTTCGGAGGAAGCATTCGGCTTGTTCCCCTCTGACCTTCAAGTCTTTCCATGTGTTGGACGGCGCTGTTCCCATTGCTTCTAACACATCCAACGAAAGATTGTTGTGGCAGGTCTGGAGAATGAACTCCTCCGTGATCGGATCCCGGCAATTCAACGCTTTGTTCCGGAACCTCTTGACGAAGGTTTCGACCGGTTCCCCATCCTTTTGTTTCTCGTCGAGCAACGTTCCGATGGATATCTCGGTGTCATCGTCGAAGAAATTGGTGAGGAACATGGTCTCCATATCGTCCCAGCTGCTCACGCTACCTGGCTTGAGGCGGCGGTACCAATCGAAGGCGGCTCCACGAAGAGTGCCAACGAATGACCGCACCATCAGAGGCTCATTGCCGGAGATAACACCCATGTGCGATTTGAAATAAATCAAATGCTGAGTGGGGGAACCTTTCCCATCGAACGGCGTGAAGTTGATTAGACTAAACTTTGCCGGATAGGGGATTGAATCCCACTCCCTTGGGTATGGACAAGGAATGCCCGTTTTCTTCACCTCTTGAGCGGACATCAAGGTATTGATTTTGCTCTCGAGGCTTTTGATCTTCAATTTTTCACTTGTATCTTCGTTGGCATCCTCATTACCACCCCCTGCGTTGATGGGAGGGTCATCGGCATTGCGAGTTTCATCCGTATCCGTATGCTCAACTTCTTGAACAACCTGATTACGATGGCTTGGTTCACCTTGCTGGTTCCTCAGTGCCTGAATTTGCTGCTCATGCATCTCTTTCATAGTCTGCATGACCATCTGCATCTTGAGCCTAAAGGTCTCCTGTTGTTTGGCCATGGCTTCTTCAAGCATCTTGGCCACTTGTTCCGCGCTTATCATGAATGACTCGCGGGGTTCTCCTTCGCTGGATACAGTGTTGTCAGATGCAACCGCAGAGCAGGCATCCGATTCCTCATCGTCTGAAGGTGAGCTTATCCGAACCCTCCCATACGTTCTTCGTGAGATGGCTCCAGACTGCAAACGGGTTAAACGCCGGGATGCTCTCAGAATCGACTCGAGATCATCCCGTGCCAATGTCCCTTTGTTGGTCATATTAGCGGTGACCCTCGGGAATTCTCCGTCTTCAACCACCGTTCTTCTTCGCCGGAAACGCCTAGGCCTTGGCTTTGGCGTTCCAGTGCTGAGCCTTTCGAACACCGAAACCCTTTCGGGGACCGTCTTAGTGCAATTACACTGAGACAATACCGCCCGAATGAGTTTGGAACAGGGGCACTGAGTCTCGAGCCTACGAGGACTTCTCTTCCTGGCTCTGCTCGTACCCCCAGCACAATAATACAGCTCGTCCGTATGAAAGTCGGAGCAACCTATCGCGTGTTGGCACGATTTCCCAGGTATAACGTTATCGTCATCGGACGACAACGTTTCCTTCTGGGGGCGAATTGCCTTCTTTGGGCTTTCGAGAGTCACTCGCCTCGACACATGCCTTTGTTGGCGTGAATCTTCAGCGGGCTCTCGAACTTCAATGCGCAAGGTAGTGCGCTTGGGTGCCGTAAACTCCTTGTCATGTTGAGGGTTGTGGCGACCCCCAGCATGTTGATTCGTTCGGGGCTTCTTCATCGGGCCCAAACGTTCTTGAACTGGAGCCTTGCCTCTTTCATCGGGGATTGGACCGAGGCGTTCCAAAATTGACCTCCTTCTTCGGGATGGTTCCGTAGGATCTCCCGGAGCAATTGTAGGGATCATCGGCGATTTGAGTTGGTTCGCCGGAGATTGAACCCGCTTCGAAGGCTGTAACGATTGTGCCTTAACCTGAATCGCCGTTTCGGATTTCGGCCTCCATACTTGGCGGGTTGGGGGCGGTTTCTTGGCCACTCCATTCTGCAGCTTCCTACGGGCTTCCTCGACTCGAGCCCGTGCCTGCGCTGATAGTGCGCGGCGCTTGCGAATGCGCTCCTTCAGCGTTGATCGGTTCCGTTTGACGCGGATCCATTCGTCCGTCGGCGGCTTGGAGGAATTACCATTCATCGGTCGTTGAGGCCGTTTACCTCTTCTGTTCTTCGGCTCCGCCTTGTAGCGGACTCCGTCAACAGATTCCATGGCCTTTGCGAATTGTTTCGCAAGGCGTTGCTGTTGCCTTTGGCGGGCTCTCTTCGAGAGAGTCACTACGCACCCTGCGGCAGAAGGGTTGGCTAGAGTAGATCCGACCTGGTTGGAGGTTGGGGAGATCTCACCCAATGCAGGTTCGGCATCAAACGAGGCGAGATCTTCGTTGGTAGCTTCAACATCTTCGTACCAATGAAGTTTCCTCTTGGAGGAGAACTTTGGAGACTTGGACTTGCGGGGGGAGGTTGATCCGGACGAGGACACGTACTCCTCGAACTTTTGCTGGTCGAACTCGTACTCGACCTCCTCCACGACCGGGATCGGGATCCGCGGCTGCGACGCAACGATCTCGTCGGCGAGATCGGTGGCTCCCACTGTGGTCGCCAGATTGTTCGCGGGAAAAATCATGTCTTTCTTCATTGATATCATTGCCATCTCAATAACTGTTTATCGGTTACAAAGATCCGGTCTTTTTATAAGATCCGGTTACAATGAAAATCAAAAAATAAGAAAAAGAAAGATTCCAAATTTGATCCTTGTTTGTCGAACGAATTGCGAGCTCCTGTTATGCGGTCACTCGCTTTGGTGGGTTCTTTGCCTGCGCCGGGGTTAATCCGTGGACCACGGCGTGATCTCGATCCGGTCGGATCTACACGATATGACGGGTACTATTCCACCAAGGGAATAATAGCCGGGAGGGATTGTTTCACCAAGGAAACAACCGCTCGATGCTCGGGATCTAAGAACCAAGCTTAAATCCGGAGTGTGATCGTGTAGATCTCAGATCCGATTCTCTCGAACTCCTGCCTTATTTGACGTTGACGATCGCCGAGCACCGGATCTGGAAGTCCAAGCCTTCAAGCCTTCAAAGTTGAGATCTTTTTTAGATCTGAGTCTTCAATCCTGCAGGGCTTCGCCTCCTCCAAAATCCAACCCTTGAACCAAATGAACACAAGGCCTATTTATAGGCACTCAGAACTGTGCATTTGCACATTTCTGGGCCTAGCCACCTGTGGGTGGCTCGGCTCTTGGCCGAGCCACCCACATGTGGCTCGGGCTTGGCCGAGCCACCTCAGGGTGGCTCGGCTTGGGCCGAGCCACCCTGGGGTGGCTCGACTAAGGCCGAGTCCCCGGGTGTTCCATCGTTTCGTCCGTCATTCGGGTTCCGTCGTTCGGGTTCCGTCGTTCGGGTTCCGATTCGTTGTTGATCTGGACTTTGATTCGGTTGTGTGGTTGACTTGATCTGGAATCGACTTGTTGACTTGATTCCAAATATGACAGTTAATCCGCTTCTGAGTTCGAATCCGAAGCTTGATTCCGATTCGACCACGATTCGTCCGAGTCTGCATTTGGTTGAATGACTCGTTGATTAATTAACCCGTTGGCTTGATTCCGCACGCGGTTGGATTCATTCCATTGTTTACGTGCAGTTCGTCGGCTTCGTAGCCTTGTTATCCCGCTTCGTCGCGTGTCGTTTGGCTTTGGCGTTGCGGACTAACGGTCGTGCTTGAATACATCGCCCGATGGTTGGTTCTGTCGAATCGGCGTCGTCGAGCTGTGTCACGAGACCTATAGGCAGTTTTATACGCCTACAATGACGAGCTTCACATCTTGTTTGCAACAACAAGCTTTGTTGTTTGAGACGAGGTTCATCATTGTAATGACCATCGTCATGCTTGTTATGAGCTTCAACGTTCTAAGGCCAAATGATTAGCCAATGATCTATGAAGATCCATGAGAGTGGAGGAGAGATAGGCTTTTTTCGTTAGCCTCTCAATCCCCCTTTCTTTTCATGTTGATCATGCCTATTTATAGGCTTAGGGCTATTATGGAGTGAGTTAATGGGCTTTAACTCCCCTTATAATGAGGGAGTTAATAGTCATTAATTATCATTTAAATAGATGAGTTAGTGGTAATTAACTCTCATTAAAGGGGTGAGTTATTGGTCATTAACCCTTATTTAATGTAGCCCTTTGAAACAGTGCCTGACGAAGTTTCGTTTTCCAGATAAGGTTTGTCTGCCTGACGAGGTTCGTCCGCCTGACGAGGTGCGTTCACTTTGCTATATCTTTGGTGAGCTTAAATGCGGCTTCATCTTTGGCGAATTTCATCTTTAATGACGAACTTCGTTTCTAGGTGAACTTCGTCTTTTGATGGGCAAGATGTTGTTTGTCCTATTAAACTGAGACAAACTTCATGAATTAAGGCTGAGGTTCGTTGTTGTGACGACCCTCGTCGTACTTGTAGTGAGGCTCGACTCTCCTTCATTTCTTGGCACTTTTTGGTGTCTACAGATCTGACTGTCTAGTGTCTAGCAATGCCCTTCTGATCACAGAACTCCTTGAAATCACCATCTATATATTCTGTACCATTGTCAGATCTTAGTATCTTTAATTTCTTCCATGTCCCGTTTTCAACCATCGTCTTTTACTTCTTAAATGTCTCGAATATCTTATTCTTATGCTTAAGAGAATAAATCCAAGCATACCTCGAATGGTTATCTATGAACGAGATAAAATACTTGGAACCACCCTTGGAAGTTGTCTGAGCAGGACCCCACACATCTGTGTGCACATAGTCTAATATACATCTTCTTGTGATTGCTTTTCAATAATTTGAACCTGTGCGTCTTCCCGTACATACAATTCTTCAGCAAACCCTCCTTACCAAGCAGATCCAGACCCTTCTCTAACATGTGCCCAAGCCGCCTATGTCATAACCGTGTGTGCTCACATGAGTCTCCACCACTTCCTTTAGTTCCAACCGCTGTATCTCCCATCACCGTCATACCTGAGAGAGTGTATAAATCACCATGACGAACATCTTTCATCACTACTAGGGAACCCCGAACAACCTTCTTCACTCTGTTCTCTGTAACAATCCTACAACCACCGGAGTCTAATGCACCAACTGAGATAAGATTCTCGCAAGTTGGGAACCATCGTATTTAAAACACGATCTTCCCGCAAGAGGTCTTGATTTAGATCTAGACTTTCCTTCCTTGCTTTTTCCTCGCTCATTGCCCCTTCCTCTAGCAAACAATCCTTATGCATGTTCCTTGTTACCACCAGTAGTCATGTCACTGGTTGTAATCTTCCGAAGGTCATCCGCTAGAAGTGTCATTCTAGTCTCATCCATCGTCAAATTGTATCCCACAAGCATCAGTGTTTGCACCAGGTTCTCATAAGACTTCGGTAGAGATAGAAGTAGTAGAAGAGCATAATCCTCATCTTCTATAGTCACATCGATGTCCTTTAGATCCGATATTATCCTATCGAATTTGTTGATGTATTCCCGGATTGATGAGTCCTCCTCCATATTGAAAGTGTACAATTTAGATTTTAAATGGATCCAGTTCGTTAGACTCTTCGTCATGAAGGTGCTCTCTAATTTTGACCACATACCCGTAGTCGTTTCCTCTCCATCTACCAAGAAAGATACATCCCTCTCAAGGCATAGGATAATCGACGCCCGTGCTTTCAAATCTAACTCCTCCCAATCTTCATCAGATATATCCTTGTACTTCTTCTCCTTTCCAGCCAAATCCTTGTGCAATTTCTGCGAAATCATCGAGTTTTTCATCTGTATCCTCCAATAGGAAAAATCATTCTTCCGATTGAACTTTTCGATCTCGTATTTTCTAACTTTAACTGTTTTACTTGTTGACCTCATTCTCCCCTTGTACTAATAAATCTTCTTTTCTCAAGAATTCCAACAAATGTTTTGTGTTCACCACACAATAATCAAGCACCACCTCAGATCAGAAATTTTATCACCTTCAATCTAAATAAAGGGATCTGATACCAATTGTTGGGCGCAGAGTCACGCCCTCACGCCGCGGAAACGATATAACCTGAGAGAAAGCCATGGCTTTTATTTTCACAAAAGCTCAAGCAAACCTCTATATTCCCGTTTCACAAAAAAAACAAGAATAGAAAGTAAAATATCTCAACAAAGTGAAATATACACTCTTCCTCTCATTAGTTCTAGGACTGACTTGTTGAGGGAACCTACAAGTAATAGCCAACACCCAGAAAACAGTAAAGACACGAGATTTACGTGGTTCGACAAACTTGCCTACGTTCATTAGAGGAGGTGAAGGGGGGTTCCACTATAAGAAGAATACCGATGACTTGTACAACCCACAAGTCATCTCAAAGAAGAAGATTTGATTTTTACTCAAGAAGAAATTGACCTCTCTCTTGTAAAATATCTCCTCAAGATCTAAGTTTTTCCCTCAGATCTAAGTCTCCTAAACTCTCTGTTTTTTTAATAGCCGCAAGAACTCCCTCCTTTCCTCTGTGCTTTTCCCCCACGAAACCCTAGGAACCGATTGGGTATATATATAGGGGATTCGCAGGCTAGAAAATTGTCCAGGAAAAGAAACCGCTTCACATGTACATCGGGTGGTCCCACTACTGAACATATACCTCGGGTGGGCCTGTTGAACTCGGCTCACATGTCTGCCATTCACAAGAATAAAAGAATAACAAAAGAGAAATTAAAATTTGAGAACCTATCTTTCAGTGTTGCTCCTCTTCGGTGATGGGTGAGTTTTAATTGGAGGCTTTTTCTCTTGAGAAAGCTATTTCAGATTCATCTTGGGACATATTATTAAAGAAATTCCGAAAGAATTTTAGGTATTATTCTAATTTTTTATTAATTTTGATTAATAGTCATGATATGCATATTACACCTTATTGTATGTCATGTTTTCAACAGAGGTAAGGTTAAATGACTAGTTTGGGAGATATTAGGATTTCAGTCTTGTAAGACAACTGAATTGGATTTACGATTCAGTATAACTTACGTATAGTTAGGAAGTCCCTTTGCGAGAAGGAAGAATAGATATAGGATTGTTATATCCAAACCACTATAAAATTCTTATATGTTCTGGCTATGATTATTTTTTGTGTTCTGTATTGTTTACTTTTGCTTATTGTTGTTTTTATTTTGCTGCATATTTTGTGCTTATCCAAAACAGTAGGCAACTCCCCCCCCCCCCCCCAACCCCCAAAAAAAGACTTGCATATCGATCTAAAGCAGACACATTAGTAAACGACTAGAGCATGTGTGGCATCCTTTATATTCTCTTATTTAAAAAAGGGGGTGGGGGAGCTGGGGTTTTTCTTTGTGTTGTTAGGGTGGGGGGGGGGGGGGGGGTGGGGGGAGGGGGGCAATTCATTTTCTCATATACAAACCAAACAATTGTATTAAATTAATTAACTTTTATGTTAAAGTGTTTAGCGATTAAAAACTTCACTTGAAGTTGAATTTTAAATGCATTTCAAGTTGGTTAAAGGTATTTACTCTCCAGCTTTGCTAACTTATAACTTGACTTTCAACAGGTCTAGTTTTCAGTAATGACATGCATGATTAACTAACCGAGAATAAGAATCTAGGAATGGCGCATTTTTTCCCTATTCTACGAGAAATTCTTGCCTACTCAAGATGCTTACACCCTTCCAATAGGAAAAAGGCATGTAGCACTAAAGGGGAGAATGTGATATCACATTCTCCCCTCTAGTGATACATGCCCAGTCCTATTGGAGGGGCGTAGGCACCTAGGTGCTCCATGTGTTGTCAAAAATAAAAATTATTAGCATAAAAATCCGAAATAAAAGAATTAGAAATTCTGGCCTGATCGGGAGAAGTCGTGTAAACACTGTCCTAGAAGATTGAAGACCTGCCTATCACCCTGGCACAGATGGTCCTCTCTCCCTTAGTAGTAAAAACCCTCGGAATTCAGCCGACCTCTGAACTTGGGCGAGAGTGGCAGAGCTTCTGCTCAGATAAAGAACATTGCCCAAAAAACAAAACCAATTGAGCTGTAGCCGAGAATTTTAGAAGGAGAGAGAGAGCTCGGTTTTAAGAGGAAGAGAAGAAATTTTTTTTTTTGTGTTTTTCTCGAACTGATCAGTCCTCTATTTATAGGGTTTATAAACCCAGAGATGTTTCTACCCAGAGACGTTGCTAACAATCTGCGCATGTTCTCCTCAATCGCGTAACTCCCGCATAATCTCCGCAGCCGTTACGTGACCGAGTCAAAACATGTAAAACATACAAAAAAGAAGGCTGGAGAAATAAAAAGAACATGTACGCGTGCGGCGTGGCGTGCGTCCCGGCGTGGCGAGGTGTGGCGTAACGTGGTGCGCGCGCATGTGTTATGCAAAACCCACCCAATACAAAACCCAAAACACTACTCAAAGCCCAATAAGAGGTGTTCCAATATAAACCCCTTACTATTCATCTCAATTTTTAATGTGGGACTATTCACAAAGGCAAAAATTACATTTTCTCAAGCAACATAGCTAACAGCCCCCCCCCCAAAGGTAATATTTGACTGAAAACTCAAAAATCAATAAATAAATCAATAAATTATAAAATAAATATAGGTTGGGCAACATTTCATATCGTGAATTCGGGAGAGGTAACTTTCGGCTTTGAACCTTTTCTTAATGAGTTCATCGCCACCTGAGGGACATAATGGACTAGGCCTTGAATTAGGCCCCTTGAACCAGGTTTTGACAAAAATACACACACAATACGTCCTCATCTATTGAACAAAGAGGGTTGAGCGTTAAAGGTCATGCTCACAACAAATCGACTCGTGAGAGTTTCTAGTGGTTAGCCTAGCCCTCACCCCCCAACCGCGACCATCACAGTTCCTCTCACGTAGGTAAGTCCTCTAAGGGTACTACAGTTGGATATCATACCCTCCGGAATACACGCATTGGACTTATTAAGAGTAAAACTTAGCCTAACCACCTGTATCATAAGAGCATCGTCACCATAGAGAAGAGGTAGTAGTAGATGCTACATAATGATATATGAATATATCTAGGTCGATGTTCCACACGAGTGTCACTAGTTCAGGTTATTTCTACCACATTGAACCTACATTAGGACTAAGTCTCCAAATAAAGGTTGGGTTACCACTGTCAGTGACCTCACTTATGGGCTTAACCCCATCTCCCTCGATGAATCCAGAACCACACTCCTGGATAAACCCTTAGTCAAAGGGTCAGCAAGATTCTTCTCACACTTTAAAAAGTCTAAGATTACAACTTTGCCTCGCAGGCGTTGTACAGATTTATATCTTATTTGAATATGTCTGTTCAGTTTTTTATTAATATGCACTTGCTTTAGAAGCTCTATTGTAGATCTAGAATCAGAGTGAATGGAAATTGGAGGAGAGAGTTTAGGGACTAAAGGAAGTTTAGAGAGTAGATCTTTTAACTATTCTGCTTCAATGCAAGTGGTATCAAGAGCAATCAATTCAGATTTCATCGTGCTCCTGGTATTTACTGTTTGCTTACAGGATTTCCAGGATACAACAGCACCACCAAAAAGGAATACATATCCAGATGTAGACTTTACACTGTTGGAATCCATGACCCAGTTAGCATCTCCGTGACCTAGTTAGCGTCACTATAACCTTCTATAGCATCAGGGTACCCAGTGTAAGTGCGGGTACGGTGTGGCGCGGGCGTGTGGCATGCGTGCACACGTGTGTGTTATGCAAAGCCCACCTAATATAAAACCGAAAACACTACCCAAAGCCCAATAAGAGGTGTTCCAATATAAACTCTTACTATTTATCTCAATTTCCAATGTGAGACTATTCACAAACGCAAAAATTGCCTTTTCTCAAACAACATAGCTAACACCATGAACACCTAAGAATTTCTCCTTTCAATCATGTGCAATGACAAATTTTCAAAATATGCAACATCCTTGGCCTTAAGGGAAAAAATACAAAGCATTATATAATTCGAACTTTTGATGTAAATCAACAACCGTAAAAAATTAAAATAAAATAAAATTAAAATAAAAATAAAAATCCACGAACCAGATTAGGGAAAATAAAGGCGTACGACTCTCAAATTATAATATCAAACATAGTCTAATGTATTACATGGCAAATTGCGCATCTTTATAGTAGTAAATAGTGAACAAAAAAAATATGCAACATGAAAAAGAAATACCAGAACATTTGATAAGGGAGAAAATAGTATTTAAATTTAAAAACGTGATGTAATATTCTAAGCAATGTACTATTCTTCTCACAAATTCCGTGTGCTACCTGAGGACATACATGTGTGTGGGTGGAAATGTAATTGATGACAAGGATGTCAATACGTCCCAACAACCTATTAAAATGAACTTCCATTAACAATCTATAAATCTTGATTACTATGTCAAGGATTTCATAGCGGCAAGGTCAGAGAATTAATGTGTTTTACTTAATTTTTACCTACCTATTAAAATTAACGTTTAAATTTCGGATCAAAAAAATGGCCGACCAGATTCAGTTCCATATATCTCTGTAAAAAAAAAAAATTATAAAAAAATACAGAATGCAACTCTCATTTTTAACCATAACCTTAGGGCGTGTTTAGATTTCACTCGGGATAGGGAAAGTTAAGAAAAAATAGGGGAAATAATAGAATGGAATGTAATTAAGTTAATTCCATTTTCCTAGGATAGAAGGTAAAGTAATTCCGTTTCTTAGATTAATCCACCCCAATTTTGATAGCTAGGGTCTATTAATTGCGGTTTTTCTATAGAGTGCCCATGGGCACTCTATAAGAGAGGAGAGAGATAAAGAGAAATGAATGAAGATGGTGGGGGGGGAGGGAGGGGGGCTAATTTGCATTGGGATACTCTACTCATTCATTTCTCTCTATCTCTCTCCTCTCTTATAGAATGCCCATGGGCACTCTATAGAAAACCCGATTAATTGTAGGGCAACCAAGGAAAATGATGAGGAACTTTTTCACTATTAAAACCTTTCTAAACGGGCTGAATATTTTAGCCCCCCAAAAGAAAAGAAAAGAAAAGAAAAGAAAAACAAGGGGAAGTCTATTGCTCCGCTTGAAGCAAATATGCAGAATTAGTATAGCACGGTGAAAGGTAGGGCTTGTCTGGCTGCCCAATTCCCAAAAGATTGCAGAGGGTGTGTAGTGTTAACTAATGAGATGTTACTAAGCATGGACTCCTGAGCACGTGAAGCAAAACAAATTACGGATTGCCTCTCAAAACATGATCTCTAGCTCTTTATGAATCTGCATGATATTAGGATAATAGGATATCATTCATTCATCCCTTTTCAGTTAGTTTGCGCATCAGGTCAGGGCCCAGCCGAGCTATTTCTCAATTCCTCTCCAATTTTCCAGCTCGCTCTAAATATCGCCAGAAGACAATTCCATGCATGGTATTTTGTACGCTGTCATATCCTTCCCCCGCCCCTTATAATAGTTGTTGATGGTTTATATGATCACACAGTCAATTATATTCGTATTTGGATGAGTTTGTTGAGGATTGATAAGGGGCCGCTTTTTTCCTTGATTTTATTTGATAGTTCTTGAGGGATATCTGAAAAGTCTGCACATGTAAAAATTCGTAAGAGGGTGGGGTTTGGTTTCCCGTTGTACCTCCAACGATCAAGTTAGTTGATGAACTTGAGTGGGATTTTTTAGAGCTGTTGTCATTCTTGTGGTGTGATATATGCTTTGCAAAATTATCGAGTTTTTTCAGAATGCGGATCAGGATGAAATAGCCCCTGTATTTATTTTAAGGTGGTAAAGGTAAATTGGTCACTTCGGCCGAGAGTAGAGAGGCGGTGGCGAAGAATGGGCTGGCGGCCACGTCGGCACTTGCTTTACAGGTGTCGGCCAGCGAGTGGAGGGAAGGTCGCTTCGGTATTAAATGGGAAGGGGCTGACGACATGGCAGGGTCCACATGGTCCGATGAGTCATGAAGACTATCTAGACTAGAGTCATGATGGCACATGCCAAACATTAAATGCGATATTGACACGTTGTCATAGAGGGAGAGGCTCAAGACGAAAACAATCATTTAGCTTCGTCGAGAAGTAACACCTTTCGAGTCGACTTTGCAAGGCGTCTGGCAAGGGGTCGAGTGGACTCATGGCGAGTTGTCTTCAATAGAAAGGGGGGCAACAAGTACCGCCTTTCGTGTCGACAAGCACCGTCTTTCGTGTCGACACTGAGGTGTGTCGTCTCGCGAGGTCAGATGAGTTGTCGGCCCTAATTGTCTCTGGCCGCCAAGTTGATTGGGGCGTGTAGAAGTACACTTGTCAGCTATTTAGTATTGGGTTGTATTTTGACGAAAATGGGAACACCATAACAATAGTTTGACAAACTCTCCCTACCATTTGCTTGCTATATAATCACAATCTATCTAACTCTATCATTTTCTCATGTTTTATTTAAATTTTGTTATATGTTATATATAACATGCAAGCAAATGCTTAAGGTATCTCGTTGCAAGATTTCATTTTTTGGAGCTAAGAAAAACAACAGACTAAAAAATAGTTTGCCAGGGTAAAATATATGATTCGTGACAAGGAGTGTAGGTCTATATATAACATATATATACGTAGACACACGCATATATAGGTGACATTTTTTGAAGCTCTAATCTTCAATCCTTGTTAGGGGAAGTCCCTCACCTGATCATCATCCAAGCAAAGTCAGCACGAAATGTAGAGGGAGGCCAATTAAAAGGTCTCGCTGCAGTTCACAGTGTGCTGCATAAATAGAAAATAAGTAATGGTCATTACAGATACACTCAATTTGGTACAGAGAGTTGGTCATGTACTATGCTTAAACCTTTTTATATATAGCTCTTAAAGCATCTCCAACAGCCTTCCTATCTCACGTCCTAGACTAAATATAGAGAGTAGGAGGGGGAAAAGCTGCTCCAACAGGCTACCTATTTTGGAGACTAAATATAGGGAATAAGGTTTATTATTCCAAATCAAGGATAACAAAGTGGCTCCCTATATTTACAACGGTTCTTTGCAACGGCTATATTTGCATTCAAGCCCCTCATTCTCCTTTCATATATATATATTACATCTTTGTGTATGATAAATTAATTCATCTCATTATTATTTTACACTTGACATTCTACTATTTTTCTTTAAAGGTAAGTAAATTAGTTCATCTCTTAATTACTTTATTTCTCTCATATTTTATACTTACAACTGATTTATTAGTTTTCATTTCATTTTAATTTTTTTAAAATTAATTATAGTGTTGACATTAATAGTTGTGGACCATAAATGGGCTCCTCAGCAAAATAGTCACGATAAAGTCTATTATGACCTTGAACTCGATATCGCGTTGAATGACAACATGGCCTCGAACGAAACGAAGACAGCGCGATGCACTCCTCACGTTAGCCACCCGCTCCTCTTCAACGGCGGTCATTCCTAAGAACATTGCGTATTCCTCGCCAGCTTCTTCTATGAGGAGCGTTGCTATTTCGTTGTTATGAGACATAGATGATATTGGGAAAATGATGCTAACAATGAACACAATTTGAGTTGAGTGAAAAGTGAGAGTGCGTGAGATATTATTTATAGAGGTCATATAGCCATTATGAAATAGCCGTTATGATAGCCGTTACAATATAGCGGTTGGAATATAGCCAATATTACAATATAGTCGTTGGAATATAGCCGTTACAATTACGTATTACAAAAAGAGGTAAGTGAAAAATGTCCAAAACTATTTAGGGAGTCATTTTAGGAGCATTGTTGGAGCATTTGCTCTTTATTTGGCTTCCTATTTCCTAGGATGAGAGATTTGCTCCTCAAATATAGGGAAAACCTAAGATCACTCTTGGAGATGCTCTTTAAGATCCTCAAAAGATAAATCTTTGATGTACTATGAGGAGCATTTTTGCAACTCATTAAACCATGCATAAGTGTGGCTCTCTTTCTTGAGTCCACTTCCTACCAGAACTGTCAGCATATGGTAAGAGGTTCTGAGCTAGTCTTTATATAGAAAAGCATAGGAGTACAATAAAAATCGTGAGACTCAGAACCGCCCATCAGATGCAGGCGTGTTTTATAATATTTGCAGTGGGCTTTATTTGCAACACACTAAAGTCGCTCGACTTGACAGCCTTGTGATATAGGTACGCATAAGGGAGGCACCATAAGTCCTAAAAATATTTAGGAATAATAACTAGCTAACGACTAGGGTATATGTGGTGTATCTGTAATTTACCTTTAAATAAAAATGTAATTTTGAATTACGTTTTAAGGCTAACGCCATTAAAAAAAAATATAGTAGTCAAATTCCTATGGCCACTAGTTACCAGTCTTTGAACACAGAGAAGAAAAGAAAAAGAATGGATTTCGTTGAGAGGGGCTCCGGTAATGGGTAAGGGGCTTGATTCTTCTATTTCATTGTGTTTCTGCAAGTAGATTACACTCCCTTTTATAGGCCATAAATCTCATCATCTCCACCCCCCTCAATCCGCCTCTGAGAGAAAATCTCTCAACAAACCCCAATTTTCTCGTTCTCCACGATTCTCTTTACTGAGAAACCGTGGTTGATTTGGTCCATGACCGAGTCAAGCTAACATCTCCCACTTGACCAAATTAACCAAGTGGCATGCCTCCCACTATCCGTGAAATCGGATGTTTCTGCTTATCATTACTCCCACTATCCGTAGAGAGTAACTCTTATTTCATTATTTATAAAATTTTACTTGGACTTATTTATTTCTAAGTTCCATCAAACTTACATGTTTGATAAAAGATTCCGCTGGTATTTCTTTTGTTAAATGATCAGCAATCATATCTGTAGTAGGGATATAAGTCACTTTGACTTCTCCCTTTTCTACAATATCTCGAATATAGTGATACTGTATCTCAATATGTTTTCCTTTGGAGCTATTCGCACCACTATTGATTAAGCTAATTGCTGCTTGATTATCACAATAAATATCAATAGGTCCTTCCAACAAATTGAGATCAAGATCAATCAAAAACCATCTTATCCAGACAGCATGTGTAGTTACCATACTACAAGCTATATATTCAGCTTCTTGAGTATATCTAGCAACACACCCTTGTTTCTTGCTACTCCAAGAACAGCTCCTCCTCCAAAGATAAATAAGTGTCCCGAAGTGGACTTTCCATCATCTTTATCATCTCCAAAATTAGCATCAGAATAACCAAGGAGTTCAAGCGAATCAGCTTGATAAACTAATCTATGAGTCAATGTACATCTGATATACTTCATAATCCTTTTAACAGCTTCCCAATGTGCTGGTCCTGGATTACTTTGATATCTACTGACTAAACTCACAGCATAAGCTATATCAGGTCTGGTGCACAACATTGCATACATCAAGCTTCCAATTGCTTGAGCATAAGGAACATCTAATGGCTTCTGCCCCTCTCCAGGGCTTTGCTCTTTACATAATCTCTTTCCCATAACCAACGGAGTTGGTGCCGGATTGGAATTCTCCATTCCAAACCTTTTAAGAACTGATCTTAAATATTTTTCTTGGTTTAAACTTAGCATTCTAGACTTTCTATCTCGAATTATTTAAATTCCAAGAATATATGATGCATCTCCCATGTCTTTCATCTCAAACTTTTTGCTGAGATCTGTCTTGGTTTTATTCAACATTTCTATGTCATTTCCAGCGAGCAATATATCGTCCACATATAAGGATAATATAGTAAACTTGCTCTCACTTTTCAAGACATATACACAATTATCTAATTTATTTTGAATAAAACCAAGTTTAGTAACTACATCATGAAATTTGAGATACCATTGTCTAGAAGACTGTTTTAAACCATATAGAGATTTCATTAATTTGTAAACTTTATGTTCCTGTTCTTTCACCTGAAAACCTTCAGGTTGTTGCATATATATTGCTTCCTTCAACTCTCCGTTAAAGAATGCAGTTTTAACATCCATTTGGAATAACTCCAAATCAAGATATGCAACAATAGCCAAAATAATTCTAATAGATGCAAATTTAGCTACAGGAGAATACGTCTCCTGAAAATTTATTCCTGCCTTCTGGTTATAACCTTTGGCAACTAACCGTGCTTTGAATTTATCAATAGATCCATCAACACGATATTTCTTTTTAAGCACCCATTTGCATCCAATGGCTTTTCTATTTTCTGGTAGATCACATAACTCTCATACCTTGTTCTTTTCTATGGAATCAAGTTCTTCTCTCATAGATTCTAGCCATAAAGCTGATTCATGCGATTTCATCGCATCAGAAAAGGTTAAGGGATCTTGTTCTTCTATATTTGTATCTACCGAAAAACAGGATGACTCACATGAATACAAATAGTAATCATCCATCCATGAAGGTTGTGTTCTTGGCCTTTTGTTGCCTACAACCGGTTGATTAGGTACATTATTTTCCATAGGTATTTTATCATTTTTAAGGTTAGGTTCATTCATAATATTAGGGTCATTAGTGGGAACAACACTGTAATAATCATCATCTATTACAGTTAGAAGTTCTGTTTCCTCTTGAACTTATTCCTCTTCCTCTAGATTCTCTAGAAATATAGCATCTCTGCTTTCAATGACTCCTTTTTCTTTATTGTAGAACTTATAACCTTTTGACTTTTCTAAATACCCTATGAATCTACACTTTATTGTTTTAAAATCCAACTTATCTCTAAGTTGACATGGAATGAGAACATGGGCTATAGATCCCCACTTCCTGAGATGACTCAAATTAGGTTTCCTCCCATTCCATAATTCATAAGGTGTAGATATAACTGATTTGGTGGGAATTCTATTTAAAATGTAGTTTGCAGTTAACAATGCTTCTCCCCAAAAGTTTTTAGAGAGACCAGAATGAGACAACATGCATCTAACTACATTTAATAATGTTCTGTTCTTTCTTTCAGCAACACCATTCTGTTGTGGCGTATACGGCATTGTTGTATGCCTTTTAATTCCATGCTGAATACAATAACTTTTAAATTCTTTAGAATTATATTCTCTACCTCTATCAGTTCTCAAAATTTTGATTTTCAATCCAAGTTGGTTTTCAACTTCTGTCTTATATATCTTAAAGCAGTCAAAAGCTTCTAATTTTCTGGATATAAAATAGACGTGTGCAAACTTGGAATAATCATCTATAAAAGTAATAAAATATTCTTTATTACTATGAGTTTTGACACTTAGGGGACCACAAATATCCGAGTGCATCAACCCTAAAAGTTCATTGGCTCTGTGTCCGCAAATAAAAGGTTTTCTAGTCATTTTACCAGTTAAACAATGTTCACATGGTGGCAATTGAACATTAGATAGTACAGGAAGCAAGTTTATTCTGATAATTTCTTTCATTTTTGAAATACTAGCATGTCCTAGTCTAGAATGCCACAATTCAGATTCAGAAATATAACAAGACAAGTAGTTCAAATTCGAAATTTTATTATCAGAATTATTACAAACTACTGGAAGAATGCATAATTCATGCTCGGGCACATATTTACCCATAGCATACACTTTATTATTCTTGCCTATAGAAACCCTGTTATTATAGAACCTCATTTCCAGTCCTTTCTTCATCAAGCTGGGAACAGAGATCAGATTAGCTCGAATTCCTGACGCATAGAACACATCTTTGAGGACAAGAATGCTGTCCCCAAGATCCAATCTATACGAACCAATACCTTCTACATCGAGATAGGTATTATTTCCCATATAGATTCTTTGTTCTCCTTTCTTCAGCTCGGTGAATTCTACGACTCCATTCTTGTCCTTTGCGATATGCCTAGTCACACCGGAGTCGATCCACCAACCACTGATATCCGTCATCACAGCATTACATTCCGTCACACCGACGAATTCTCTTTTGCTAGTACCCCCTTGTTCTGGATGCTTATAGCCTCCTTTATTCTCCTGTTTTCACCTTGTGGGCAATTGGGTTTGAAATGCCCGAACTTTCCACAATTGTAGCAGGCTTCGCGGGGTACTTTCTTTCTCTTGAACTGCTGCGATTTCCGTCCTCGTGGTTGTGGTTTACTAGGACCAGGATTTTTATAGCTTCCAGCATTATGCCTCTGGCGGATATAATTCAGCTCTTGCTACACCATATTCAGTTCTGGTTCCTTCCTACCGGCTATTAAGTCATGTTCTATCGCTAGGTGCATAGGAAGATCAGTGACAGACTTAATGGCAGGATTCATTCTTAATGTGGTGGCAGCCACAGCAAGTGAAGGGGGGAAGACTATTCAAAATGGTTGCAACTTGCATTCTTTCTAGGATTTCGGTCCCAGCAGTGGATAAGTCCTTAGTCATGGCAATCATTTTATTTATATGCTCTACGACATTGTCTCCTTCTTGCATACGACAAGAATTATACTTATGCAAGAGGAGTTGAATGTTAACTTCAGAAGCAGTGTCGTTTTTCTTTTATTGCATTCCACATGTCCATGGAAGTCTTATAAGTTTTAAAAACTTTGATTAAGTTATCTTCCATGAACATGAGCATAAGACTTTTTACCTTTTTATCTTTCGACTTCCACTGTTCAAACCCTTTCTTTTCTTCAGGTGTAGATTTATCAGTAAGGGTTGGAGCAGTGGTTTCGATTATATCATCAATATTGTCATGAATAAGAACATACCCTATTTTTCTATGCCACATATCATAATTACTGCCATTAAATTTGTCAACTTTTTCTAGTTCTGATAGAACGAGTTTACTAGCCATTCGGTAGAGAACTAAAACTAAATTCAATTTTAAAATATGTGTAAGGTTGATATTTTGACAATTATACTAAAATAAAGTTAGATAAATAAATAAATTAATTAAAATGAACCTGGTTCTTGTGAGTTGAGGAATGTAGCTCCAATTAAAGCGAGGTCGTCACTTAGTGGTGTTGACCAAAGAATCTGTTGTCGAAATTTTGGCGTCGTTTCTGACTGGATCCGAAGATGATCTGCTGCTATCGTTGTGTTGCACCGGAGGGAATTTGCAAAGGAATGTCTGAACAACTATAGCTGATAGGCTTTTTTTTGGCTCTGCTGGTTTCAAAGGACGTAGGATAGTGGGTGGTTTGGTCTTGTAATAAGGTTTGGAGTGAACATGGACCTCACTTTGATTCGAAAAATAAAAAAATGAATGGTCTTTGTAAATAAAAAGGATGGACAGATCCAAGCTAGAAATAAAGTGAACGTGGGCTTGTGAAAATTCTAGAAACGGAGGGCACCGAATCCTTCAAAGAGCAACGAAAAGAAAACTAGGTCCTCGTCGTCGCTGCAAAATATCAACCTAGAAATTGGATCGAGGTCGTCGTCGATGCCTGGTGGATCGAGGTCGTCGACGATGCGGGATGGATCGAGGTCATCGACGATGCAGGGTGGATCGAGGTCGTTGACGATGCATGGTGGATCGAGGTCATCGTCGTCGATCGAGGCAGCCGTTGTCAATTGAAACTGGCTCTGATACCAGTCTTTGAACACAGAGAAGAAGTGAAAAAGAATGGATTTCGTTGAGGGGGGCTCCGGTAGATTACACTCCCTTTTATAGGCCATAAATCTCATCATCTCCATCCCCCTCAATCCGCCTCTGAGAGAAAATCTCTCAACAAACCCTAATTTTCTCGTTCTCCACGATTCTCTCTACTGAGAAACCGTGGTTGATTTGGTCATCCATGACCGAGTCAAGCTAACAATAACGACGCGTGTGCGTAAAAGAGATTGAAGAAGTGACCCCTTAAAAGAAAAGGTTATCAAGTTGGCGGTTGGAACAGGGTGACGAGAGTCTCTAGGCACTGGTTCTTCAATCGAAGTATTTGAAAGGGTGCTCCTTCCTCTCATCTGTTGTTAAGC
>BQKN01065252.1:393878-405306 GCA_022839385.1 Asparagus kiusianus
CTCTCTCTCTCTCTCTCTCTCTCTCTCTCTCTCTCTCTCTCTCTCTCATCCAGTGCAATCATCAGAAGCTATCGAAACTAACTTTGCACCTAAGGGTGGGCAATGGGCCGTGCTGGCTCGTCATACGAGTTGGCCCATGCGGGCTCAATGGCAAGGCGAGCTAGCCCACCACTCGCAGCGAGTTGAGCGAGCTGTGTTTTGCCACTTGTTTCTAGGCCTAGAGCTTAGTCGAGCCCGCTTGTGGGGCCCGAGAACATGTGCGACGAGCTATGACACGTGTCAACCCATTTGGCCCACCTATTTTTTTGTTATTTTTAAATATTTAATAGTTTTTAATAGGTTTTTTTAATATTTTTTAACACTTAAGAATTATATGTAAATAGCAAACTAACAATTACATGATCGAAAAAATTTAAAAAGATAATTTTATTAAGTAAAAGTATATATTTGCATACAATTACAAAGAGAATCATCACAAATGTAGATATTTAATACAGTTCGGAGCAAGTTTTACATCAATGAGTAGCATAATATTATTCCACTAGTTAAAAAAATACAAGGATGGAAAAAAGTATAAGTAACTTTAAAGAAAAAAAAGATATTGCTACAAACTAAATGTGAGCCCATGGGCGGGGACAAGCGAGCCATCATGCTCATACGTAGGCCTAGCCCACTCGCTAGGCCTTGTGGGCAGACTCAACACGGTCCCGCGGCACACTATTGTAGCCGACCGAATCGGACCTGTCGCGCGCCGTGCTTGGTCGAGCCAAGCTCAAGAGTGAGTCGAGCGAGCAGGCTCGTGGGCCAACCAGGCCGAGCGCCCACCCCTATTTGTGCTCACCAATGGTACTACTGTTGAAGGGCCAAAAGTGGGCAGACAACCAACTTACAGGATATGAGCTACTCTTTTTCTAGCCCACATCTGAAACATATCAAAGCAGTGCCACGACCCACATAATTATCTAGTTGAACAAATTTAAGTACAAGAATCAATCACCGTTTCCCTATATTTAAATACATTTTCTTAAGAGATTCAACTATGACGCGAATAAGTAAATAAGGAGACTGGTCCAGTTTCATCTATATTTTAAGAAAAAATTAAAGTAGAACTTAAATAAATAAAAATAAAACGTTGATCCCCATAGCTGGCTCACGTACTAACTGAGCATGTGTATATTATAATTTTGCTAATTAAATAAAATCATACAAGTGCTCTCGATCGATGTAGATGTAGGGTACGTATTCTATACTTGTACGCCGGCCAGTGCCGTGGTAAAAGGGTTACTGGTGGTGGTGGTGGCAAGAGGGGAAGCCGGGGTCATCAAAGCAGGCGCAGGACCCGGTAAATAAATTTAAATGCAGTTATTATTATTAATTAAGGAATAAAAATAGGAACAGACTATAATATATCAGATGAGGAGGAGGAGGAGGAGCGGTTTCCAAAATCAACTCCCCTCTTTTCCTCTTCCACCGACACGTTCAATTCCTCCTCCAAATACTCGTATCCCTTCCAATACTTTTTAACTTCAATTAAATTGGCACTCCTCACTCAATAACTAATACGACGACGACGGCCTCCTCCTCCTGTTCTCTTCTGTTTTCCTTTCACAAGAAGAAGAAGAAGAAGAAGAAGAAGAAGAATAAAGATGGGTAGCCGTTGCTTTCGAACCCTTCTTCTGCTCGCACTGTTTCTCTCCCTCTCCTTCTCTCAAGGTCTGCTCGATCTTTTTATTTCCATTCTTCCTTTGCTATAAATTAAGTCATTTTTCTTTCTTTTAATTTATTTTTATTTTATTTATTTCTCATGATCACAAATTAAGCTAGCATTATATCTGTTATAGATTTTATTAAAGCCTCTTATTATGTGTCATGTGTTTGTTAATTTGTTTGTTTTTCTAGGATTCGGAAGAAGGGTTAAGGTTGTGAGGCATAATGGAAGCTGGCATTATTCCCATCAGCCCCTGCCGCCCAATGAGGTTAGTTATTTGATGCTTACTTATCATCGCCGGGCGTCGGACTTAATTTTGTATTTTCGGCCATATATTTGATATATTCCATGATGAACAATATTTTTAGTTGCTAGCTTAATTATTATTTTTTAACCATATTATATTTTAAAACAGCAGCAGAAGCAGCAGGAGGAGATGGGTGCGACGGAGAAATCAAAACCAGGAGCAGCAGCTGGGGCGGAAGAGGAGGAGACGACGACGATGGACTACGAATACCCAAAGGCTAACACTAATCCGAGGAATGGGGCAGCCGTCTTCGTGCCTCCCCCACCCCCAACCCCCGCCCCTCCTCCTCAAGTTGCCATCAACCATTAATTAATTAATTAATTTTCATTGCTGGCTCCCACTTTTATCTATCTATCTATATCTATCTATTTATTCATTAGAAATATTAAGCATTAATAGCATTAGCATCCAGTCCAGGCTAGCTTCCTTGTTCGTCTTCGCGCGCGGTAGGAATAAGATTAGTGTGGATGGACGAGATGGGGGGCGGTTTCAACACATGTACATCCTTCCTCTCTTCACCTAATTATTAGCTTTTGGATGATTTTGTGGTTCCTCTATTAATTGTGTGCGTTGAGTGAGGGTCTGCACCTTTTTTTTTTTTTCTAATTTCTTTTCCTGGCCCCCGGTTTATAATAATAAAGGGATGCATCAGCTTCATCTTTCTTTTCTGTAGACAGCGACAATGTGTTCCTCCTCCTGCCTCTGAATGTCTTTGCTGGCCAACCTGTTTCCAAATGATCACCAGCAAAACATGGCGTGTGTTATGTGAAAAGAAAATTTCTACAGGAACCCAAAATATGAGACCACCATCATTAATGATGGGCAACTCATTATGCAATAGGAGGGAGACACCTTACATGTCCCCCCTGTTGGTCCTATATTTTGAGTCCTTGTAGCAAAGCTCTTTTACCGTGACAAACAACAAACATTTCCTGAAATCACATAATAACATATATATATATATATATATATATATATATATATATATATATATATATATATCTATATATAAATAAGAAATTCCATGACAAAAAAAAAAAAAAACTAAACTCATATATGCTTCATTGAAGTACGTGCATTTCTCACAAGTATGCTAAGAACAATAAATCATGCTACACAAGATCTGTGCCATTAGCCGGTCAGCTGCAAGCAGGCATCAGTACTTATCATAGTCTTAACTTCTGCAGTTAAAAACTCATAGTGTTTGAAAAACAGAGGAGAAGAAAGAGGATTTGGCGACCGTATGTGATTATATGTTAATGAATGTAAAGAGAGAAAGAGACCATATGTGAAGTAGTAATACCTGTTCCAAGTACACCATCCAGACGAGTATAAAGAGAGAAACTTGATGTGCTAGCGTGCGTGGTGCTTGCCCACGAAACAAATTGATGAATAGTAGCATGCACAGACAAAACACCCAGTGAAATCAGCCCAGCTACAAACCAAATGGCAAACCAATCGACAGTAGAAGAAGAGATGAGCACCAAGCTCTGGAATTTGGCGACGTCCATCGTGGGCGGAATCAGAAACAAGACACCCCATGAGTTCTGTAGCAAATTAATTATCTAGATTTCAGAGGAACGAGTACACAACTAACGCTGAAAATCCAATTTGATCAGCTCCGTATTTCACAAAAGATAAAGATGAAATGAAATGATCCTAAACAAGCTTAATTAGGTTCAAATTAATCCTTTTTGTGATATACTATACAATTATAAGAGACTCTAACTGATGATTCATTAGGTCAAGGGAAAATTCTAAAAGGAAAATAATATCAATTAAAAAAACGAACCAGCTAGGCCCACAATTTAAAAATGGAATTCAATCGGAGGGGTCATGAGATTTAGTTAATGTTGTAGGGGCCAAGCATACCTCTTTGATTCTATCAGAATGGTTCAAGGTGCTGATTAAAATGTAAAACGGAAAGCTTCATCTTGAGCAACTAGTCTACTCATTCGCCGCTGAGAGCTTCGTGATTTGTTGAAAGTAGAATGTGATTAAGGAATATTAGAGGGGGTTTTATGTAAATGTGGGTGTAAGGCTATATAAGCCAAACCATTCTATTAATGAACTGAGAGATTCAAACCCTAATCTTTGAATATTGGTATCAGAGCCAAACCTAGCCGCCTCCCTTTTCTGAGCCAAATCCGACGATTCCTCCGCCGCCCAACTTCGTTCGTTCTCTCCGTCGTTCAATCCGTCGATCTCTCCTCCTAATTTGTCGGTCGATCTCACCGAGGTGGGTCAGACATGTCGATCTCATCGCCGGTGAAGGGAGAAGGGGGGACGCAGTGCTAGTGGTGCGACGGTTAGAGAGAAGCGACGGCTGTCATCACTGATGAGGGGTGGCTAGCCGTGGATGAGGAGGGATCGGTCTCCGTCATCGGTCGCGGCTGGGTGTTGGCGATCGTGCTGAGGATGTAGGGGTCGGTCTCCGTCATCGGTCGCGGCTGGGTGTTGGCGATCGTGCTGAGGATGTGGGGAGCAGCTGGAATGAGAGGGTTGAGTCTAGGGTTTTCTTTTTTAAGCGGCTGGATCGTTTGTGATTTGGATTGTTTGTGATTTGGGGATTTTAAGGAGAGAGAAGAGAAAGATGGATCTGTATTAATTTGGGGATTTTAAAGAGAGAGAAGAGAAAGATGGATCTGTATTAATTTGGGGATTTTAAGGAGAGAGAAGAGAAAGATGGATCTGTATTAATTTGGGGATTTTAAGGAGAGAGAAGAGAAAGATGGGGTCTGTATTAATTTGAGCGATTTGGGAGAGTGATCTCTAGTATTAGGTGATTAAGTAGTGTGGTTCCGCTGTTGATCTATTTGGTTCTTGATTTGTAATAGTTTACTTAGGTTCCCTCGACAGATCAGTCTTAGAACTGATGTGAGGAAAAGCTGATATCTTACTTTGTTGAGATATCTTGCTTTTTGGTTCTTGTTTCCTTGGTGAAACAGGAATTCTTGTTGATCTATCTTCCTTGTTGTGCTGTCGAAGTGCTGCCGAAATTTCCGCTACGCATAATTAGAATACAAGTTGGATCGATGGCGGAGACTGGTAGAAATCCGATGGAGGGGATCATCAAGAAGTTGAATCCTGAGGAGATCTCAACTCTGATGCAACTGATGAGATTGTCAACGGGAGAGGGCTCGACAAAGCCACCACCCAAAAAGGTGGAGCTTCCACATATTGATGTAAAACTTGATGGACCCGCGACATATCTGAGTTGGTCGCGTCGGGTGAAATATACTCTTGCCGGGAGGAGTCTGGAGGGATATCTAACAGGGGAGGAGACTGAGCCGGCTGAGGGCTCCGCAGGTAGAGATGAGTGGAAGTCCACTTATATATTGGTGTACATCTGGCTTCTGAATTCTGTAGTCCAACCAATTACTGCCACAGTGGATGGCCTAGGGAGGGTGCAGGATGTCTGGGAGAAGCTGAGGAGGACCTACGATGGGGTGGGGAATAACCTGAGGGTATTCCAAATTGAGAAGGAGATCAGTGCTACAGTCCAGGGAGAGAGGACTATACAAGAGTACGCCACAGAGCTGGAACGCTTGTGGCTCGATCACGATCACTTCTCGCCCCTAGCGAGCTGCAAGGACCCGGAGTGCAAGGAGCTCGAGGCCTCTTTGCAGAAGAGGACCATGTTGTTTCTCTGAGGCTTAGCTCCAGCATATGAGCAGAGGATGGCGTTGCTACTAACTCAGACGAAGATTCCACCACTGGAGGAGGCAGTCTCGGCCATGATACAGGAGGAGAGCCGTATCAGGCTACAGACTGGGACAGATGGACTTACAGGGGAGAAGTCTGCACTGGTGGTATCCAATCCGGATAACACTAGATTCAGAGGGGAGACTAGCCAGTGCTTTAACTGCGGAGAGGTAGGGCATCTGAGAGAGATGTGCCCGAAGCCACCCAGGGAAAGGAACTGGGGTGAACGTGATCGGGCTGGAGACCGTGGCCGTGGCCGTGGAGGCAGGCGAGGTGGAAGAGGAGACCACCGGGCAAACTTGTCAGTAACAGAAAGGGAAGAAGCTGAGATGATCTTCACTGATGAGGATCGGGCTCTCTTGGCAGCACTGAGAAGGAAGCAGAAAGCAGTAGGTGATGTGTCTGAGGGATCATCCACTACTCTCTCTGGAGGAGACTATGCCAATTACGCCTTTAGTGCACACCCAAACGAGAGAAGATCCACCGCTTGGATAATGGATTCTGGAGCATCCAGACATGTGACAGGTAATGCCAGTGAGTTTTTATCTTACACTCACTTAGCAAAAGCAGAGAGCATCCAAATTGCTGATGGTACAACACAGGACGTGGTTGGTAAGGGCAGTGTTAGTTGTACAGGTTCTATAACTTTATCTAATGTTCTGGATGCTCCTTCATTTCCTGTTAGCCTGTTATCCATTAGTGCCAATCCTCCAACTAAATTGTATTGTTTCTTTTGACATTCCGAAGGTGATTTTTCAGGAGAAAGGGACAGGACGAAGACTTAGGACTGGGACATGGCGTAGCGGGCTGTGGTACTTGGTGGTGAAGGGATGGACTCAGCGCTGACTTTTGTGGTGGAGAGGACGGGAACAGGAGGAGCTAAAGTCTGTGCAGAAGATGAGTTGATGCTTTACCATCAGTGAATGGGACATCCGTCATTTGACATTTTGGGTAAAATGTATCTAACTCTGTTTGAAAAAGTAAATAAACAGAAGTTGTAGTGTGATGCTTGTGAGTTTGGGAAGCTGACTAGAAGCTCTTATGTTAGTTCGGGTAGTAGTAGTTCTTGTAAGTTTGAAGTAATACACTCTGATGTATGGGGACCCTGTAACAAATGGATACAAGTTTTTTTGTAACATTTATTGATTGCTTCTCTAAAGTCACTTGGGTGTATCTTATGGAAAACAAAAGTGATGTAGTTGTCTGTTTCAAGATTTTCATAAGTACATCCAGACCCAGTATTATGCAGCAGTAAAAGTGTTGAGGTCGGATAATGGGACAGAGTATACCAACAGAACACTTGGAGAGTATCTTTCAGCTCAGGGGATTCTACACCAGACTACATGCTCATACACCCCAGTTCAGAATAGGGTAGCAGAGAGGAAGAACAGACATCTCCTAGAAGTTGCTAGGAGTATAATGATGACGATGAATGTCCCGAAGGTGTTATAGGGACAAACAGTCTTGACTGCTGCTTACTTAATCAACTGGATGCCTTCGAGTGTGTTGGAGTGGAAGTCTCCTCATGAGACACTGAAGGGAGATAACGGGGGGGCCCTACCATTGAAGGTGTTTGGCTGTGTGTGCTTTGTGAAGTGGCTGTGTGTGCTTTGTGAAGGACAACAGACTATCGGTTGGGAAGCTAGACCCTAGGGCTGTGAAGTGTATATTCGTGGGCTACAATGGCACCCAGAAAGGGTATGTCTGCTGGAGCCCGGTGGAAAAGAGGCTGTTTGCCAGCATGGATGTGTGGTTTCGGGAGCTAGAGCCGTACTACACAGTGGGGGTTACTTCACCTTTTAGCGACTTGCCCGATACTGGAGGTACGAGGCAAGAGGGAGGGAATGGTGAGAGCTCAAGGGGGTCAATCCTAATTTCGATCTCGTACTCAATGGAGAAGGAGGATGAAGACGAATGGGAGGAGGAGGAGACAATGAGTGTTAGGCCTATAGCTCAGGGGGAGTTGCTTACAGACAGTAGGAGGGGAAGGCGCCAGATGTGCCCACAGTAACAGTGCCAGTGCCTAGTCCCTTGTCCATCTCTGCTCCAACTCTTGAGACACCTACACCACCCTCCACTCTAGGTAATACCATTCCTACTCCTGCCTCTCTCTCGGCACCAATGTCAGAAAGGAGGACTACTCGTAGTAATACGGAAAATCCTCCTAAGAGATGTGGTTGGGATCTAGATCAATATGTTTCTGACTCTCACATATCCCCTTCACACGGAGCATTCATTGCATCATTAGATTCTGTTATTATACCTAACAACTGGTAGGATGCTAAGAAGGACCCAAAATGGAAGGCTGCTATGCATGAGGAGCTGGAGGCTCTTGAGAAGAACCACATGTGGGAGTTAACGACACTGCCAGCAGGGAAAAGAGTAGTAGAATACAAGTGGGTGTTTACTATGAAGCAGAACCCAGAAGGGAAGGTTGAACGATATAAGGCACGACTGGTGGCAAAAGGGTACAACCAGACATACGGCATTGACTACGATGAGACTTTTACACCAGTGGCGAAAATGAGTACTATCCGGACGCTGATTTCTCTGGCAACAAATGGTGGATGGCAACTACACCAACTGGATGTGAAGAATGCGTTTTTTCATGGAGATCTAGTGGAAGAGGTGTATAGGGAGATACCACCTGGATGTTGCACAGGACAGACAATAGGTAAGGTCTGCAGGCTGAAGAAATCTCTGTATGGGCTGAATCAGTCCCCTCGAGCATGGTTTGACAGGTTCAGGAGAGCCATGGTTGGTATGGGATACAGACAGATCAATGCCGACCATACTGTATTCTTCAGAATAAGTAGGGGTCACATCACTATACTGACAGTGTATGTGGATGACATGATTATCACAGGAGATGATGAGAAGGAGATTGCTCAGCTCAAGGTAAGATTGAGCAAAGAATTCGAAGTGAATGATCTTGGTCAGCTTCGATACTTCCTTGGGATAGAGATAGCTCATGGACCTAAGGGGATTGTTCTCCCCCAGAGGAAGTATGCACTAGATCTTCTTGCAGAGACGGGGATGTTGGGGTGCAAGCTTGCTACTACACTGATTGATCAGAGTTTCAGGCTGAGTGCTGAGGTAAGAGAAACTGTTGATCGTGAGAGATATCAGAGATTGGTGGGCAGGTTAATCTACCTGAGCCACACACGTCCAGACATCTCATTTGTCGTAAGCGTGGTGAGCCGCTACATGCATGATCCGAGGAAGGGCCATATGGATGCAGTATATCAGATACTGATGTATCTAAAGGGTGCCCCTGACAAAGGACTAAGATTCAGGAGGAGTGACCATGTGAACATTGAGGGCTACTGTGACTCAGATTGGGCTAGCTACGGAGATGATCGGAGATCCACCTCAGGGTATTGCATATTTATGGGTGGTAACTTAGTCTCCTGAAAAAGCAAAAAGCAATCTGTGGTGGCGAGATCAACAACTGAAGCAGAGTACAGAGCCATGGCCTTGGAGGTGGCGGAATTGATGTGGCTGAAGAACATGCTGGTGGAACTGAACCTTGACCAATGGACTAAGATGAGTTTGTGGTGTGACAACAAGTCAGCTATTAGCATCACCAACAACCCAGTTCAGCATGACAGAACTAAGCACATCGAGATTGATAGATTCTTCATCAAGGAGAATCTGAACAATGGGTTACTGGAGTTAGGTCATGTTCCAACTAAGGAGCAGGCTGCAGACTGCTTGACTAAAGGGCTTAGCTCAGTAGATCTAGCTAGAGGGTGTGACAAGATAGGCTTAATAGATATCTTTCGCTCATCTTGAGGAGGAGTGTTGAAAATAGAACGTGGTTAAGGAATATTAGAGGGGGTTTTACGTAAATATGGGTGTAAGGCTATATAAGCCAAACCATTCTATCAATGAACTGAGAGATTCAAATCCTAATCTTTGAATAGGCAATATATATGCAAAATCCAATCCAACTGCCTGCCAATTCCACGAGTCTGTTCTCAATTCTAGCCTAGTCAGGAAGCAACGAAGCTTAATTCCTGTGGTTGTTCGCCTTGCAGGAGGAATCCTTCTCTCTCAATCCCTTATCAGAACCCTCATTACTTTTCTAGAGACTTCCTTAAATATCATGCTCGCGCTGATCGAGTGGCCAGCAACATGTTATGAGCTGACAAATAAAATTAAACTGTTTCTTGCCTGTGTGTGTATGTGCACGCATCTCCACTTGTGTTCTGTGTCGTTGCACGTATAATGAGTAAAGTAGGGAACGATAAGTGACCATCACATATAATGAATAAACTAGGGAACAATAAGTGACAAACACATTGGGACCAAGAACAAGAGATGGAGAGTAAAACCAATATATGTCTTGTACATAATCAAAGCAAAATCGTAAATAATAAAGTTCAGAAGACTAATAATTATAACTAGCGTGTTACCTGTGTCAGTCCACATGAAGAGCGTTGGAGGGTTTGAGTAGGTTTGATATACGTTAGTCCACAATCTAACAACTTAAACTTTTGGAAAAATAAAGCAAGTACAAGTAATATATGG
The DNA here is from genome assembly GCA_022839385.1 of Asparagus kiusianus. Classification (NCBI taxonomy): domain Eukaryota; kingdom Viridiplantae; phylum Streptophyta; class Magnoliopsida; order Asparagales; family Asparagaceae; genus Asparagus; species Asparagus kiusianus. Next base: position 404,132 of record BQKN01065252.1, read on the forward strand.
CTGAAATACAACATTTATTATTTTTAAGGTTTTAATAAGCTTCATGTCGAAAAATCAATGCACCATTAATTGTTTTCCTATGTTCAAATCTCTTTCAGTGATACTGTGTCAGTGTCACTGTGAATATCAATCACTCCTTAAAACAAAGAAAGCTAGCTACAGAAATCATCTTTAAATGTACCTATACCTTGTTTCCTCCAAGTAAATTGCACGGCTTACTTTACATTGTGCAGCAGTCTCAAATTCAATGTGTTACGTAACATGTAATTTCTTTCCTCTGATTTTTTTAGTTGTGTGCCTGATGTTCCTTAAATATTTTATTTATACGCAAGCTTACAAGATCATTCTTTTCTCCTTTGTGTATCTCATGACCTTCAGGCTAAGAAGGTGATAAGTGGGGGCTATGAATGTTATGGGCACTATAGTCTTGATTATATTACAAATAAACTGAGTACAGTAGTAGTATTTCTTCCTTCGGAAACTACCACGCAGTTGCGTTATCTGCTTTTAAGTCCATATAATGTCTTCAAGTTTATCAATTCTATCTATTCAGTTCGTTTCATCTTTAAAATATGAGTCTATTTAGCTTGGGAAACATGATGGGGTGTCCTTTGCTCCTTAGTGTGAAAATTGATGCGGTTCTCCATCTGAAGTGGTTCGTAGTAATATGTGTTCTTGAAAGAGTCAAGAACTTCAATGGTTTTTTTCTTATTCTGTATTTTTGCCAGTGTCTTTTTAAGGATAACATGGTAATCTTCAGTGGATAACATGGTTATCTTCAGTGAGTTATCGTGAGCTTTCCTTGTTTTTCAGACAATTCTATAGAAATTTATACATATTTATTCAATTTGCACCTCAATCATGATCTAAAAGTTTCCTGGACATAGTTTAAACATGAACTTGCAAACTCATTGAGCTTTTCAACGGTAGATTCGGTAGAATCCACGAGTCATCAGACTTGATTTTATATTCCTCAACAAAAATAGATTCAAGATGCTTGCACATCATGAAAGGATAGGGGTGCTGAAACACACGAACCAGTTATGATTTTTCTACTGGTGTCACTTTTTTTTAAACATAACGTTTTAGGAGCTGTTTGGATTAGTTTTTTTTGGTGGTAAAAGAGGGGAAAGCTGCCAAAAATGTCAGCTTTTTGGCAGCTTTCCCCCAAAATC
>BQKN01065252.1:419609-439190 GCA_022839385.1 Asparagus kiusianus
AGAAAAGTATAATTGTTTGGTATTTTTCATATATATATATATATATTAAAATTTCTAATTTAGGGATTTACTATCCATTTTCAGCATTTAAGAATAGTCTAAGTTGATACTGGTAAACAAAAACAATAAGAATTGATTAAAAACATCCGGTTAATGGATAAAATTTTTAAAATATTATAGATTAAAAATTATCGGCACTATATAAATTAAATTAATTTCATATAATTTTAGTAATAAGTTGGGGTAGCCAAAATACATTTTTAACATTAATTGATAGATGTTTAAATCCATAGAAATGATAAAACACTATAATATTATACCTTAGCATTAATTGATTTTAATTTAGAAACTTTAATCTTTGACGTTAATAATATTTATAGGGTAAAAGAATACAAGGAATTACATATGAAGAAACTATTAGAATATTTAGGAATAACTTTAAAAGAATTGAGTTATTTCCATTGCAAATGGGAAAGTGATGGAAATAAATCTAAAATTCAGAAAACGTCAATGAATCACTTGAATTAGCATTAACATAAGACATATCTATTAATGAAGCACTGAATGAGTTACGTTAAAAAATAATTTAATAACTTTATCCTAATCAAAGAAAAAATCTCTATGGAAGACATAAGAAAAATTAGTAAGTATTCATAAATTCCATAATGTGTTCTTCAAATTAAATATTAATATTATAATCTAAGAGAAATTAGTAATGAATAATGCAGGTATTTAGTTTAGATCTTTATGAAAAATGACAGGGATAGAGCAAAGGTAATATTATTGAAATAACAGAAATTCTTATTGGATGTACATCAGAAGAATTCATTTTAGAGGAAAATAAAGAGATAACTTCTAATTTATTTAAATAATAAATTAGGAACACAAAGAATTTTATATATGTGAAATTAATATTTATTCTCATTGAAATAGAAAAAAAATCAAAGTCTATATTTTGAGTAGTTTGTGTTGAACATCATAAGTACATTTGACTTCTTTATATAGTTAAATAAGATGATAAAAAATTAACGAGCCCAGGAAAGATAATAACATAAAAAATATAAAATTAGCCTAATGTCACAATTGATGTAGATGATAAAGATAATACTCTAGAATTACCCGAGAAATGATAAATGATAAACCTAAAGAAGGATTGATCTTAACTCAATAAAAAATAAAATAGAAGAAATAAAAAATAATATTTTCTGAATATTTTATAGAATAGTTTAATTATTTTGAGTAAAATTAGGAATCTTTAGAATGGAGTTTCATGAATTTTTTTAGTACTTTTATATTCTTATGTGGATTTTTTTATCATATAAAAGTATACTAGAGTTAGCATTAATCTTTAGTTTATATTTTTTTATGAAGTCTATCAATGATTAGGAATAAACTTCATATTCTCTTTAGCATCGTTTTAACATACTTTAAATCAATCATTTTGTCATATTGGTTTTAAATATTCACCTTCCTTGTATAACACTATTTTAATATTTTTTACTTTGCAATGCTATACTTTCTCAAATAAAGCTTAGTTTCATATCGGTCAAAAATAATATGAAAATTTAAATTATTTTTAAATTATATTTATTTTTTGTCAATTCAAATATCAATATGAAAATTTAAATTGGGTGTATCCCATTTAAACAAACATAAAAAAATAGTTGGGATGTAAGAGTTTAAAGAAAAAAATGAGCACAAACTGCCAAAAATACTTAATCATGGTATTAAATCACGTGCATTGCACGTGTGTAAAAACTAGTTTAACTAAACCCGTCAAGGACCCAAACCTAAACGTGTTTCAATAAAAGATACCGAAACCCATTTAATTCACATCTTCCCCAATGAGGGTGTTCTCTTTCACCGATGGTTCTCCTTCAACGCTCTTTTGTTAGAGTCTATAAAATGATATTGAAGCAGCTCCAAGCATCTATTATTCTCCATTTCTCCAACCCTAACCTTAATTATACATTTCCTTGAAATTTACAATTAGAGAAAAAGGAGGGAAAAATTTCTTTGTCTTATTAAATTAAGCGGGAATTAACTCCCAAGAGGAAAAAAGTAAATGAGAGGAGAAGAGTTTTAGGGGGGATTAACTCCTAATAAGGGTTAAAAAAAGTAGATGCAAACATCCTGGGGGGAATTAACTCCCATGGGTAAGAAAGTATATGCAACAATTCTTTTTTTTTTTTTGGTCAATGAAGTAATTTTATTTCATTTACCAAAGTGAAACAGTTATGAACATCAAGATCTCTTCTGAGAGAAACTAACCAAATAACTTCTAACACCACTATCTAACTTCTATCTAACTATCTAACTTCTACAAAGATGCAATCCAATCTCTATTTTCTGCTGAAATAGGATTGTTCATGTAAATGGTTAAGATATCAATTTTGATATTCCGAACCACTTGAATTGTGCTTCTTATCTTCTGCTGAAAGAACCTGAGATTCCTCTCTCTCTCCAGACACTGTAAATAGCCGCCGATACTGCCATCGTTTTCAAGTTCTGCTTAAATCCATTTCATCTCAACTTGGTAGTAAACCAATCCATCAGTGTATTCCACTCATATGCTTGTCAATCAAACTTAAGCCAGTCCATAATAGATAGCCACACTTCTTTTGAAAAAGGACAGGTAAAAAACGGGTGATTTTTGCATTCTGCTGCAGTCGAACACAGATAACATGTATTTGTGTTAATAGTGCCTCTCTTCACCAATCTGTCTTGAGTAAGAAGTCTGTTCTGAATCGCAAGCCAAAACACAAATGCATGTTTTGGGTAATTCATCTTTCCCCACACAATTCTTGCTTTCCTTAACGCAACCCTAATTAAAGCATTTGGATAGTTATACTAATATAGAGACTATTTCAACTCTCTAATATGATTTGGAGACCTAATAGATGTTATGATGATTTGAGGGAGTTATATTAAAATATTCATGATTTTAGAAAGTAATATCAAAATAACCTTTTATTTACTTATTTGTCAGCTTAAAAATAGAATGGGCCAATGGGATTCACCTTTATATCACATTATTGGATATAAATTTTATTGAATTATAATCAATTTGTCATAATTTGGGGAAAAATTTATTGGATACTTATATTCCATAAAATTTGTTGGTAGGCATGACACATTTTATTTGGAGAGTGGTACTAAAACTTAACTCCCAGAAAAATAAAAAAGTAAAAGCTTTTCAAACCAGACTGTTCCTTTCTTTCTTCCTTTTTTTTTTTTTGATCTGATTGGGGTTAGCAAACTTGATGTAGTTAATTTAAAAAAATCATGAACAATATAGCTAAATAAATAAATAAACAGAGTAAGGTTGAATTGAATCAATGATACAATTGACTTTAGGGGTTGTTTGGTTGACTAAAAAAACGAAATCAAAGAAAAGGATACATATTTCCTATAATAGGTTCTTTTCTTGTGTTTGATATTCACTTCTTAAAAGTACGAAAGGAGATGAGATGAGATGAATTGTCACCATATTATTAGATGATGTGAGTGATATTTTAAGAAATAAATTTCATGACTTGTTTTGAGGTTGTTTGGTTGGCTAAAAAAACAAGGAAATCAATTATAAGAAATCTATTTTCTATAATAGGTTCTTTTCTTGTGTTTGGTTCATTCTTAAAACTAAGAAAAGAGATGAGATAAGATGAGTTATCATTTAATTAGTGGATGGTGTGACTCATATATATTTAGGGAAACCTATTTCATGGTTTTTTTAAGAAAATTGATGGAAATCAAATTTTAATGAGATGAGATAAGTTATCACCATATTATTGGATGATGTGACTCATTTTTAAAGATGAGATGAGATGATATGCGACCCATTTCTTGCGTTTGGTTCATTCTTAAAAGTAAGAAAGGAGATGAGATGAGATGGGTTGTCAACATATTATCGAATGATGTGAGTGATTTTTAAGGATGGAAATGGATGGAAATCAAATTTTAATGGTTTCCGGGGTCCTATTTTATTTTTATTTTTATTTTTTTGATTTTAGGAAACCATCCAAACAGCCCCTTAAAAATAACTTTGCAAAACTGGGGAGACTGCATAATAATAATACAATGTAGAGTGAGATTACTATATAATAGCTAGCTTTGTATGTCGTATGGGAGGCCGGCCTGGGCCAACACGGGTCCAAGTCCATCGGTTTGGAGTTGATCCGAAGCGGGTCGATCCGGACTGTTCTTGACTCCGATTTGAGCCAAAGTCCACGTATCATGGCTGAGAACATAGCCTTACCTAGCCGACTAATACGGACCATTCGAGTCGGGCTGGACAAGTCAACGCAGTCCACTACCTTTTATTTTCTTTTCTTTTTCTTTTCTTTATTTTTTACTTTTTTAAATTTTAGTTTAGATGAATTTTTACCAATCTTGAGGAAGGTTTTGGACACGACATATTAATTTTTTGCTTAAAAAACATACACATTTGACTTTGTTATTGTTAATGTACTAATGATCACACAGTCAGTATGTATCCAGAGTAGGATAACCTCGATGAGGTAAAGGATATTGATAAGGGAACCGTCTTCTTTTCCGACTTTATGTCTGATTCTTGAATTGGGGAGCTGAGAAATCTACACATATAAAAACTTGTGAGATGACAAGGATTGGTTCCCCTATTGTACCTCCTACGATCAAGTTAGACGATAAACTTGAGTGGAAGAAGAAGGAACTTAAGAGTTCTCCTTCTTTTTTTTTGGAATCCCCCCTCCTTCTAAAAGGCGAATAGTGTCTGTGTATATATATTGTGGGAGAATGGTAGATTGGACACTTTGGCCGAGTACGAAGTGTTAGGTCTCATATTTATGAGCTCACTCCCTAATCTTATTTTGATGATTACAAACAATTCCTAACATTGTGCGTCGAGTACTTGTATTTGTTTTGTTAGGTAATCTACATAAATATCTTAGTCGAAGGTTGGATGGAATCGAGCTAAATGATGATATCTTGGAGGTTGGAGGAAATCGGAATGAAGCTTTACGCAATTCAAGTCAAGATCCAATATCGCTTCATCTGCAACCAAGACGAGCTAATATGAAGATCATGAGCTTGAGTATATTGTTTGTAGTATAGGTTTATATTATGTGTGTTAATAGCTCAAACTACACACATACACGTTTCATTTTTATCGTATTATATATTTTCAAGAAAATAATTTTTTTATAGATTAAAGACTTAATTATAAATATTAAATATCTTTTATAAAGTCCATTAATACATTTAAAATAAGTTTCAAACTTGTTTGAACTCGTTTTGTCAAAATCAAGTTTTTAACAAGTTCATGTTCGTGCATGTTTTTACAAAACAAATGATTTTTCACAAATGAAAAATTAAATTTAAGAAATTATTTTTGTAACATGTTCTATTACATGTTTATAACAATTTTCCAAAATTTTAGCATTTTTGGAGTTGACTTACTATGTTAAATTGATTTTACAATATCAAGTGTTTTAGTAGTTTTTAGAATCTAGAATATCTGTGTTAAAATAATTATTTTTCACAAATGGGAAGTAATATTTTAGAAATTCTTTCTCTATCATGTTTGTCTACATGTTCAGAAACTTTTTTTCAAAATTTTATGATTTTTAGAGTTGATTTACTATTTTTAATTAATTTTACAAAATTAGATACATAAAATTTTAGAATCTATTGTGCATGTTTTAAGTCGACTTGCTACAGTATAAGTCGACTTAGCAGATGTTTTTCAGCTTGTAATGACTATTTTATAAGTTGACTCATGAACAGTATAAGTCGACTTATACACTGTAATGACTAGTTTTCCAGAATGCTGAATTTTCGAGATTTTTGTCTTTTTACTTGGTTTTTGGGGTTTGTTTCCTGAACCTATATATACCCCATGTCCTCTAACTTCTGAATACACTTAGAAAAATTTAAATCAAGTTTTAGGCAGGTTCGTTTAAGAGTTTTCAAGTGTTTCAAGTTTGCTTTTGTGAAGAAGTTTTCACAAGAGGAAGAAGAGATCATCATTTTGTATTTGGGCTTTCATCTCATCTCTCTCACTCTTGTTTTTCATTAGGGAAGTTTTCTAAACTCAATCTCTAGCTATTTTTACGTTTATCATTTCTATAAGCTAGACTTTAATTGAGTTTATATTTTATTTTCACTCATTATTTACACACCCACTTGAGCTTAAGTATTTTCATACATAGTATAATTAGGGTTGTGAGATTATATCATTGAGTGTGAGCTTACATTAAGTTCTCATCTATTGTAGAGAAGAAATCTTTTTACTTGAGCTTAATTGTGAGATACACTTTGTAATATACTTGTACACCAAGAGGAGTATGTGGTAAGAGACGGGGTCTATTCCAAGAGGAGTGGGGTCGGTGGTAAAGCCTAGTGAGAGTTAGTAATTCCGAACACTTGAGGAAGGCGGCACGGGCTAGGCCAACACTTAGAGGGTGTAGATTGTGATTACAAGTGCGTGAGATTGTGTAAGTTTTTGGTGAGCTAAAAAACCGATTGTGAGGTGTAAATGTTTTGGGTGAACGTTAAAAACCCGTTATGATAGTGGATTCTCCTCGAGAGTAGAGAGCGGAGACGTAGGTCGTAAGGACCAAACTCCGTGATCATATTGTGTGTTTGAGTTTGCCTTGACGTTACATTTGTGCTCATTATTTATTTCATTCTATTTCACCATTTCTCATGTTTATTTCGTCCTTACTTTAATATCCTTGTTATAAACTTCTTGAATATCATTCTTGCTAGGATAATTAGTTAATAAGTTTTTAATTTGGCATTAATATCGGATTAGATTGGTAATTTACTCTATTCACCCCCTAGGGTAATTTCAAGGAGAAGTGATGGCGAGCTATGGGCTGGTGGCTGCGTCAGCACCCACTTTAAGGGGTGTCAGCTGGCGATTGGAGGGAGGATCTCCTTAGTATTAAATGAGAAGAGAGAGGGAGTATAGGATGATGGCTGTGTCAGCACCCACTTTACGGGTGTCGGTAGGTGGTTTGGGGAAAGATCACTTCAGCATTGGAGAGGTTGTCTCAGCATCGAATGGAGAGTGATCGGTGGCGTGATAGAGCCCATGTGATATGACGAGTCATGAAGACTATCGCTACTAGGGTCATGATGGGACATGTCCAGTGTTGACTGCGGTGCTAACACGTCGCCAGAGGGAGAAGCCTGAGGCAAATATTATCCTTCAGTTTCGCCAAGATGTAACGCCCATCGAGTCATCCTCGTAGGGCATTGAATAAAAGGTCGAGTGGGCTCCAGGCGAGTCGACTTCGACAATCGTCATGAAGAGTATTGACTTGACGAGTCGGCCAAGTTAGGACCTTCGTTGGGGTTGGGCCACCAAGCTGGTTGGGACCTTGCTTGCAGAAATACACCCGCCCGTTGTTTGGCGAGTTGTATTTTGGTGAATGGAAATACCATAACCGTTATTATTTTCTAATTACTAAATAGTTGCTAACAGTTAATTTATTTTATTAAACACTAATGTTAGTATGAAGAATGAGTGTGAGTCATGTTCCGAGCTCGGTCTGGGCTCGTTCAATCTGTGCTATGTTGGGTTTGCTGGCTGGGTTCGACTTCTGGCCTAGGTTTTAGAAATAGACCCATATTCTTCCAGCCCACCTTGACATCCAGTCGAGCTAAACCTAGCCTGAATTCTTCCTGAACAGGCTGATTATGAGCATATGCTGGCTAAATAGGACCGACTGCATTATGTTGAAAGAAATTAACAGAGGAAGAAAGCAGATGATATGTGAGAGGAAAAATTCCTAATCTTATTGATCTGAACTTTGCCTTATATAGGCTTACATAAGAAACATTATTCATAAACTACTTGGCCAAAAAATCAGGAAATAAATTAACTAACAAATATTCTAGCTGTGACTTGCTAACAACTTCAACAACTACTAAATCTCCTTTTGATTTGAAAAACTAACAAACTTTGAATCATTCTCCAACACTCCTTCTTGATTCAAAGTTGGTAATGAACAAACGAGCCCTAAGTGTTTCAAACTTTGCTCGTGGCAGAGCTTTAGTAAACAGGTCGGCCAGCTGTTCATCTGATTTGCAAAATTCCAACTTGATTTCTTCTTTTGCAACAAGTTCTCTAATGAAGTGATGCTTGATTTCTATGTGCTTTGTTCTTCCATGCATAATTGGATTCTTTGTCATGGCCACAGCAGACATGTTATCACAGAAAACTTCTGTAGCTTGTAGTTGCTTTTGATTCAAATCATTAAGTAGCCTTCTCAGCCATACTGCTTGACAAGCAGCTGTTGTAGCTGCGACGTATTCCGCCTCTGTTGAAGATAATGCTACAGTTGATTGCTTCTTTGAAGCCCATGTAATTGCTCCTGAACCAAGCACAAAACAATTCACAGTTGTGCTTTTTCTATCATCCTGTGAGCCTGCCCAATCACTGTCGGTATAACCTGTCAACACAAACTCATCTTTCTTCAAGTACCATATTCCAAGATTTTTAGTACCAGCTACACATCGAAGAATCCTTTTTGCTGCTCCAAAATATTGTTTTGTTGGACTGCTCATAAACCTTGAGATTAAGCCAACTACAAAGGCTAAGTCTGGTCGAGTATGCGTGAGATAGATGAGTCTTCCCACTAGGCTTCTGTACTTTCTTGCTTCTGCCATTCCTATGTCATCCTCAACTGTCAACTTCTCATTCACATTCAATTGAGTTGTTGCAGGTTTACAACTTAGCATGCCAAACTGCGTTAAAAGATTAGTAGTATATTTCTGTTATGAAAGAAATATGCCATTTTTGGTTTGTTTGATTTCGAAACCAAGAAAGTAGCTGAGTCTTCCTAAATCTGTCATCTCAAACATACTCATCATGGCATTCTTAAATTCATTAATAAGCTGCATAGATGATCCTGTATAAATTATGTCATCGACATATAAGCTAACCATAACAAAATCTTTCATATCTTGCTTCTTTATATAATGTTGGCTCATTTGGACTTCTCTGAAAACCATTCTAATGAAAGAACTCATCAATCTTGCTGTACCATGCTCGAGGGGCTTGCTTCAAGCCATATAATGCTTTTCGCAGTTTGTACACCTTGTTCTCTTCACCTGGAATCACGAATCCTTCTAGTTGCTGCGTATACACTTCTTCTCTCAAATCTCCATTAAGAAACGCAGACTTAACATAAAACTAAAATACAGTCCATTGTAACTGAGTTGCAAGTGCAAGAATCAACCTGACTGTCTCCATTCTTGCTACAGGTGAGAATGTTTCTTCAAAGTCAACTCCAGGTTCTTGAGCATATCCATGAGCCACCAATCTGGCTTTGTGCTTCTGTATGCTCCCATCAGAATGATATTTGGTCTTGAATATCCACTTCAAACTAATAGCTTTCTTTCCCTCTGGTAAATCTGTAAGTTTCCAAGTCTCATTCCTTTTAATTGTTGATAATTCTTCTTTCATCGCCTTCTTCCACACTTCACTTTCCATTGCAGATTCTACACATCCTGGATCTTTAGCAAACATTACAAATGTGCAAACATCAGTATCATCTTCTCCTTCAATCTGAAACCTGCGTCGAGGAATTATGCCACGCTGACTCCTGCGCAGCTGAGGAGTCTCCTCCTCATTTTGAGTCTCATTTTGTGAAGTCTGTGAGCTACTACTGCTAGCTGCTGGATCACACTCAGCTTCTTCATCCCTTGTTTTCTCCTGTTCTTCATGAGATGGTATGTTCAGGATGGGAGTTTGCTTTGCACCAGTTTCTTCAAAATTCAGTTTTTCATCAAACTGAACATCTCGACTAACAATAATTTGCTTCTTATCTAGGTCAAACAACCTGTATGCCTTTGAATTGGAGCAGTAACCAATAAAAATATACTTCTTTGTTTTTTACTCAAGTTTATGTCGATGAGAAGTCACTAAAGCATAGCACAAAGAGCCAAAATTTCAAAGATGACTAACAGATGGTTTAAATTCATACCAGGCTTCAAAAGGTGTCTTGTTCCACACTGCTTTTGTAGGAGAAATGTTGATCAGATAGACTACAGTAGCAACAGTTTCTGCCCAAAATTCATCAGAGAGATTTTTTGATTTTACCATGGAACGAGCCATTTCAACCACAGTCTTGTTTTTACGCTTAGCTATGTCATTCTGTTCCGGTGTATAGGGAGCTGTAAGATCCCTCTTGATTCCTTGCTCTTCACAAAACTTATTAAATTCTGTGGAACAGAATTCTCCTCCTCTGTCAGTTCTCAACATCTTCAGTTTCTTACCGCTTTGCTTCTCTACGAGTGCGTTAAATTTCTTAAAACACTCGAGTGCTTCAGACTTGTAGATGAGAAAATATACCCAACACATTCTTGAGAAGTCATCAATAAAGAGCATAAAATACTTACTACCAGCGTGTGATTCTGTCCTCATGGGACCACAAATGTCTGCATGTAGTAGTGCAAGCTTCTCCTCTGCTCTCTTTGGTTGTCCTACAGGGAAAGACCTTCTTGTTTGCTTTCCTAGAGCACAACCGTTGCACACATGGTTCAATCGCTTGATTGTAGGTAAACCCTTTACCATTCCTTTGCTTGTAAGTAGTTGTAAACCCTTGACATTAAGATGGCCATAACGTTGATGCCACACTTCAGAGTCATCAAATCTGCTGCACATCATTCCATGAATTTTTTTTACAGAAGAAATTTATGGGAAACATCTTGTTTTTACTCATATGGCTTGTAACAACACTTCACCTGTTTTTTTCTTAATAGTGCAAGCATTATTCTCAAACATGACAAAATAACCAGAATCAACTAGTTGCCCCATGCTTATCAGATTATGAGCCAAACCTGGTGCATAGTGAACATTCTGAATAATCTTTTCGTTCCCATCAATGTTGACAGCAACAGTTCCTTTTCCTTCGATTTGAACCTGCTTGTCATCTCTCAATCTGACTTGGGATTTTTGCATCTCATCTAGCTCCTTGAACTTTGACTTATCACCTGTCAAGTGATTTGAACACGCACTATCAAGATACCAAATTTCTTTAGAGGTAGCTTGGGGACATACATCAGTCATAAACAGGTAATCTTATTCTTCTTCTACTACATATTGAACTTGCTTGTCTTTGCTCCAACAGTCACTTTCTTTATGTTCAAACTTCTTGTAGTAAGTGCACTAGGTTGTACTCATTCTTCCACTTCCTCTTCCTCTAAATTCCCCTCTACCTCTGCCTCTGTTTGATGTGAATCTTGCTTGCTCCCCCTGAACTTGAAAAGCTTGCTCTTCTTCATTGGCTATATTTCTATTGATTCTGGTCTCATGTGTTTGCAGAGATCCCATGAGTTCATCGACAGAATAGGTGGAGAGATCTTTAGATTCCTCTATGGCTGCAACCACATGATCAAACTTAGGAGACATGCTTCTCAAAGTCTTTGCAACAACAATCTCATCAGTCACTTTATCACCATATGCTCTCATTTGGCTAACAACAGATGAAACTCGAGCAAGATATTCTTGTATTGTCTCATTATTTTTCATAATTGTTGTTTCAAGATCTCTTCTAAGAAATTGCAATTTCACTACAATTACCTTGGCAGAACCTTGGTACTCAGTCTTGAGAGTGTCCCATGCCTCATTTGCTGAGGTTGTTGCTGCAATCCTTAAGAATATAGAATCATCCAATGCTTGTTGAATGAAGAATAAGGCCTGTGCATCTTTCTTAAGAGTCTCCTTGTTGCCTATCTCTTCTGAGCTTGTGTAGGCATCGAAAATTGCCTATAGGTCTCCACGAACAGCTCAAAGCTAAGAGAAGATGATGAACGCCACTATCCAAGTCACAGAAGCTTGATTGACGTTGACGAACGCTTGAATCGGCAAACTATGTGAAGCAACAGAGCTTCAGAATAACGAGGATACGAATTGATCGGGAGCCCCGCGTCGCTTACAAAAGGCACAACGTCCCTCGTGTCCCAGTTAACTCTATAATGATCCAATCATCGGAACTTATAGATCTCCTCGCCGGCTTTCCAACGTACTTTGAATCACTCAAATCCGAGTTCGGACGAAGAAGTTACGACGGAAACGAACAAGTATACATAACAAGCGTCTCAGCATGAGTTGAGACACCCCGAGGCGTCTCGGCCCAACCGAGACACCCCAAGGTGTCTCGGCCAAGGTCGAGATACCCTAGGGTGTCTCGGCCAAGGCTGAGACACCCAAGGGTATCTCGGCCAAGGCTGAGACACCCAAGGGTGTCTCCAGCCCTAAAAAAGTCAGATTTCGCCCGTTACGTGGTTTTAACCGCCCGGATCTCCTGGAAGCCTATAAATACAGCCCATGGAGCCTCATTTTTCAGATCTGGAATTCTCGAGCGTTGGCGAAGCCCTGCCGGATTGAAGATCAAAAGTGCACGAATTTTAGGGAGGAGGAGGAGTAGAGATCTGATCGAGTTCGTCAGCATAAAGAAGAAGAGCTCGTCAGATCTGCAGTTCTCGTATTCGTCCCTTAAGATTACCCCGTTGTGGTGATCTTAAGAAGAGTAATTATCTCGCTGTTATCGAGATAAGCGCTACGGCTTCTTGATTCATTCGCGAATCGACGAAGCTCTGCCCAATTCTTCAGCAATCAGATCTGATCGACGGTGGTCCACGGATATCAACGTCTCCGTTACAGGCCAAGATCCCACACAAGCAGAACACCGATAAACGATCTCTGCGCTATTTGAAGAGAATTGTAATTTTATTTTGTTTTCATTGTGTAAAGGTCTTATAAAAAGACTAATTTTTGTTTTCGTTGTAAACGTCTGAAGTTTGTAATGAATCCCGCAATGAAACAATTAATTTTCTCTGCAAACAAGCTGGCGACCACAGTGGGAGCCAACAGCCTCGCCACCGAAGCTGTCGTGTTGCAGCCGACGATCAAAATCCTGGTGTTCGAAGAGGTCGAGTATGAATTCGACTAGCAGATATTTGAAGAGTACATCTCCTCCTCCTCCTCCTCCAGATCTGCTCCTCCTCATAAGCGCATGAAGAGCTCCTCCTCCCAGAAGATCCGCCGGTCTCCTGATCTAAAGACCCGAGAAGTCGATCTCCACGTCGTCGCTGCCACAGTTTCACCTTGCAACGATCCGCCGGCATCCAATGAGACCAGATCTGCAGATTTGAACTCCTTTGTAATCAAGGAGTCGACTGCTGAAGGTGCGCCAACTCTATCAAAGAGAGCACGTCAAAGGAAACTCCAACGCCTTGCGCGCCAATTCGCCAAGGCTTCGGATCAGGTAGATGGACTCCGTTACCAAGCAGATCTGAAGTTCAGAAAGCGCCAAGTGGTTAATCTATCTCCACGACCAGCGTCGGGATCCTCCTCCCAACCTCCGATTAACGGATGGGTTCGTGTTAAACGAACCCACTCTACTCTCAAGGAGCGAATCCAGAAGCGCTGCGACTTGCTTGCGCATGCCCGGACCCTTGTGCGAAAAGCATAGGAAATGCAAAAGGACGAGGCAGTTAAGAGATCGCTGAGATCCAAACAAGTTTGGATGCCAAAAGCCAAATCAGCGCTTAAGGCGAAAGCAGGCGACGTTGCTCTCCAGCCTTTGTCAACTCCAGATCCTGATCCCGCACCTCCAGTGAAGCCCTATGACAGTGTGGATCTCCCCAAATCTATGGTCCCATTGAAGGATCGTGTCGGTGCCCTACCCGAGAATCAAGGACAAGCGCTTCGAGCAAACATCCGGACTGGGGGTCGTACGCGACCTCCTAACAAATTTATTTCTACAACAGCCCGCTTGGAGGTACGTGTAGAAAACCAGGAGCCCGTTAAGGTTTTACCTTCACAAGGGTGTGATTCCAAACGTGTGACTCCTGTAGATGCCAACAAGGCAATGTTTACTTAGAGGAAAACGCGTCAGACAGACGAACGCGTTATACCTGAGAATCCATGTAAGCAGCCGATAGGTTACTCCGACCGCAACGTCGATGAGTTGTACTATCGGGCTGGGGGTACGAATAAATCTCGAAAGAGAAGTACCCGGGAAGCGGACTCTCACTGTCCATGTATCAAAATAATCAGGGCAGTATTATCAGCGTGTAGCTACACCA
The DNA here is from genome assembly GCA_022839385.1 of Asparagus kiusianus. Classification (NCBI taxonomy): domain Eukaryota; kingdom Viridiplantae; phylum Streptophyta; class Magnoliopsida; order Asparagales; family Asparagaceae; genus Asparagus; species Asparagus kiusianus. Next base: position 433,692 of record BQKN01065252.1, read on the forward strand.
AGACCGCTCCACGGAGGGTCTCGGTATTTGAGAGGATCTCCACTGAAGCATCAAAGCCCAAATCAAGGCGTTTTCACAAAAGACGATCGGTTTTTCGAGATGACGAACTCCCAACAGTTACTATCAACGTGGTCGATAAGGGGAAGTCTCCGATTAGTTCAAATAGTTCCAGCCCTAATTTTTCTCCAGGAAGAGAAGTTAGTTCGGGAATAACCCAACGAATATCTCAGCTTCAGCTAGAAGCCGTTGGACATAATGAATACCAGGGAGTCCGTGAAGGAGTCTGTGAAGGAATCCGTTCCGATGACGAACTCTCAGATTCTTATTCCGCAATCGCCTCTGACGATACAACGTCTAGCATAGGACAAGCTCGGGAAGTGTTCATGATTAACAACGAGCAAGTAGCCAAAATGGTTGAGGATGCTTTAGATAAGCAGAAAGAAGCATTCAAGATCGAAGTGGAAATGGCTATGCAGGAGATGAGACAAATGCACGACCAACAAATTCGAGCTTTATCGAATCAGCTAGGTGAGTCCATCCATCGCAGCACTGCTAACCAAGTAGGTAGCAATTCAGATATGGATGAACACAACGTGGGGTAGACCTACCAATGATAATAACATTGGGGGTGGCCGCATTATTCCTCTCGGAAATTGTCCAAAACGGGATATAGATGAGGATGACAAGATGAAGGACCTCGAGAGCAAAATTAACGCTTTAATGTCTGCTCAAGAGGTAAAGAAGACCGGTATTCCGTGTCCTTACCCGAAAGAGTAGGATTCGATCCCGTATCCGACGAAGTTCAACCTGATCAACTTCACGCCGTTCGACGGGAAGGGCTCGCCCACTCAGCATCTAATCTACTTTAAGTCTCATTTGGGAATAATTTCTGGCAACGAGCCCTTGATGGTGCGGTCATTCGTTGGCACCCTTCACGGGCCTGCCTTCGATTGGTACCGTCGTCTCAAACCCGGAAGCATCACTAGCTGGGAGGACCTGGAGAGCATATTCCTTGGTCATTTCTTTGATGATGACGCTGAAGTTTCAATCAGGACACTCTTCGATGAGAAACAAAAAGACGGAGAGTCGGTGGATACCTTCATCAAACGCTTCCGTAATCAGGCAATGAACTGCAGGGATCCCGTCACAGAGGAATTCATCTTGCAAACCTGTCATAACAACTTGTCCATTAACATCTTGGACGTTATGGGAGTAGAGCCGCTCACTACCTGGAAAGAGTTGAAGGTGCGCGGAGAGCAGGCTGAATGCTTCCTCAGAAGGAGGAAGGTCGAAAGAAACCCTCTGAATTCGAGTCTCATGTCCCATGATGAAGGGAAGGCACCTATAACAGTTGTTGATGTTAATCAGACGTCGTAACAGCTACCCCGAAGACAACAGAAGACTTCGAATCCGAGGCTCCAAAAAGAGTACTCATTCAAGGACGAAGACATTCCAGCCATCTTCGAGACCCTTCTCGAAAACAATAAGATCAAGCTGCCACCCATCGCGAATCAGGAGGAAGCTGACAATACTGTGGATCCGAAGTACTGCGCGTACCACAGGAGGATCCTTCATCCTACCAAGGCCTGCTTTACTTTAAAGAATAGCATCCAAACCTTGGTTGAAGCCGGCGTCATAACGCTAGGGTAAGCCAATTGAGAACGGCAACACTCCGATAAGTATAAGAGTATAAACTGCTCCTTCCTAGACTCCGACAAGTATAAGAGTATAAACTGCTTCTTAACACTCCAAAGAGTATACGAGTATAAACTGCTTCTCAATCCTCCGACCGGTATAAGAGGTTAAACTGCTCCCTTATACTCCAATAGGTATATGAGTCTAAACTGTTTCCTACCGTTGACGGGAAGTTCCTGGAGAATTTTATACATAATATTCTTAAGGATAACCCGATCATGCAACCAAATGCAATGATAAACCCAGTTTCGCGAGGAAGCTGGGGGTGGATGATTCATGTAACGGGAAGTTCCCAAAAGAATGTTACATGTAATTTTCTTAGGGAAAACCTGATCATTACAACTTAGATGATAAACACTAAACCCCCACTGTGATTTGTATGAGTCAACACTCCCGTTGTAATTTATACTCTCACTCTCACTTCTACCTGGTCAAACCTTCTTATAGTTAAGGCCACAACCAAAGTCCCCTCTCGATTCCTTCCATGAACGAGAGGTCCACTTTCAAATCAAGCAATCAAACCTATAAAAGGTAAGATCGTCTCTAACCTCCCATTCCTAATGCTCCCTTGGTCAAACCTATAAAAGTTAGGGCCAAAGCCAGATTCCCCTCTCGATTCCTTTCATGAACGAGAGGTCCACTTTCAAATTGAGCAATCAAACCTATAAAAGTTAGGATTGTCATCAACCTCTCTTAGTCAAACCTGCAGATAGTTAGGACTAAGATCAAGTCATCCCTTTCGATAAATGACAGACTTCCATAAATTCCTTTTCAGCCAAACCAATAAAAGTTAGGGTCAAAATCGGAATTTCCCTTCAATAAATGAAGAACTTTTTTTTTGGATCAAGCAACCAATCCTATAAAAGTTAGGGTTACTTGAATCTTTCCGATTCTCGGAGTGGAAACCCCACTCTTAGTTTCATCTTTCCGGATTCTGCGGGTGGAGATCCCACCTTGAGTTTCCTTTCCAAATGGAGATAGAATATAAAATTCTTCCTCTTCGGTGTTGAAAGATAGAATATAAAATTCTTCCTCTTTCATCTTTGGGTTTGTCTTTACCCTAAACAAGACCTGGGGCCAAGAATATAAAATTCCACCGCTCTAACATTAGGTTCATCTTTACCCTGAGAAAAGACACAATTCTCAACCTCAAATCCGTACATTCTATGCACGGGGAACTTTATCTCGACTCGTAAATAGAGATAAGTCTACGTCTAACACACGTTGCTGGTTTAGTCTTTCACCGATTGAAGAAGACACTAGAATTCCAGTCTGGGGAGTTTTATCCCGAAGCCTAAGAAGGGATAAGTCAATGCCTAACACGCGTTGCCGGTTAGTCCTTAACCGTAAAAAGGACAAAAGCCCACATATTCGACATTGTGGCAGGTTGTTATTCATAATGCTAAAATCCACGCCTTACACGTACGGGGAATTTTATCCCGAAGCCTAAGCAGGGATAAGCCAACGCTTAATACGCGTTACCGGTTTAGTCTTTTACCGATTGAAGAAGACATCAGAATCTGATTCTGGGGACTTTTATCATGAATCCTAAGTAAGGATAAGTCAGCGCCTAACACACGTTGCCGGGTAGTCTATTCTCGTGAAAAAGACAAAGTCTACGTATTCAATATCGTAGCATCAAGTCTAAGAGAGTTCATTCCTTTAGCACAACGTCACATGCGGAACGGACTTTAAACATTCCGCATGTAAGCCCGATTCAAACGGTAATCGGTAAGAGCACGTCAAATCCGTTGAGGGCTGAGGATTTGCCAAAAATCCTAAGTTAACGTCTGATACACGTCGCTATTTAGTCTTTTCACAGGAGAAAGATGAAGTCTACGTATTCGATATCGTAGCGCTAAAAGGGTTAACTCTTTTACCTTAACGTCACATGCGGAACGGACTTAAACAATCCGCGTGCTAGCCCGACTTAAACGGTAGTCGGTAAAGGCACATCAAACCCGTTGATGGCTGAGAATTTGCCAAAAATTCTATAAATGCGAGTCATTAACGCATAAACTTTATTAGTTGGTCTCGTGACTTGAGCATCCAACAACGGGATAAGATCCAAGATCCATATCTGCAGACGAAATAACTTTAATAGTTGGTCCTGCAGCCCCAAAATTTGAGACCGCCACGCTCCAATACCTTAAGAGATTAAACTGTGTATACTCCAGCAAACGCACGGGTATAAACTGTGTTAATGGCGATCCGAAACCCTAGGTCAAGGCCAGTCAACGCGTAACCCTAGGCCAATGCCAGTCAACGAGTTGCGATGAAAAAGTCAACATCGGGCGATCCGAAACCCTAGGTCAACGTCGGTTAACGCGTAACCTTAGGTCAACGTCGGTCAACGCGTTGCGACAAAAGTCAATGTACGGCAGTCTGGAACCCTAATTCAGCACGACATGATAGGAATAGTCAATTCTAAGTCAACTCAACAACACGAGCCAAACTCAACTCATCAGTTTTAGATTCGAGGCTTCGACGACGGCCAGACGATAAATGCAGCGCCGGAAGAACTTCAGCTATTCATCAAAACGTCGAATAGACTAAAAATTGAAGGAGTCAAGAATTGAAGCTAACTACAGGTCCTTTACGCCGACTGAAGGCTGGACCAATCACATCCAAAGTATTCCAGCCTCTTCTGTAAAAGAAACGAGGCTGGAACGTTTTGGAGGGGGTATCTGTAGGCATCGAAAATTGCTTATAGGTCTCCACGAATAGCTCAAAGCTAAGAGAAGACGATGAACATCACTATCCAAGTCACAGAAGCTTGATTGACGTCGACGAACGCTTGAATCGGTGAACTATGTAAAGCAACGGAGCTTCAGAATAACGAGGATACGAATTGATCGGGAGCCTCGCGTCGCTTACAAAAGGCGCAACGTCCCTCGTGTCCCAGTTGACTCCACAATGATTCAATCATCGAAGCTTATAGATCTCCTCGCCGGTTTTCCAACGCATTTTGAATCACTCAAATCCGAGTTCGGACGAAGAAGTTACGACGGAAATGAACAAGTATACATAACAAGCATCTCAGCATGAGTTGAGACACCCCGAGGTGTCTCGGCCCAACCGAGACACCCCAAGGTGTCTCGGCCAAGGCCGAGACACCCTAGGGTGTCTCGGCCCAAGTTGAGACACCCAAGGGTGTCTCCAGCCCTAAAAAAGTCAGATTTCGCCCGTTACGCGGTTTTAACCGCCCGGATCTCCTAGAAGCCTATAAATACAGCCCCTGGAGCCTCATTTTTTCAGATCTGGAATTCTCAAGCGTTGGCGAAGCCCTGCCGGATTGAAGATAAAAAGTGCACAAATTTCAGAGAGGAGGAGGAGTAGAGATCTGATCGAGTTCGTCAGCATAAAGAAGAAGAGCTCGTCAGATCTGCAGTTCTCGTATTCGTCCCTTAAGATTACCCCGTTGTGGTGATCTTAAGAAGAGTAATTATCTCGCTGTTGCCGAGATAAGCGCTACGGTTTCTTGATTCATTCGCGAATCGACGAAGCTCTGCCCAATTCTACAGCAATTAGATCTGATCGACGGTGGTCCACGGATATCAACGTCCCCGTCACAGGCCAAGATCCCACGCAAGTACAAGACCGATAAACGATCTCTGCGCTGTTTGAAGAGAATTATAATTTTATTTTGTTTTCATTGTGTAAAGGTCTTATAAAAAGACTAATTTTTGTTTTCGTTGTAAACATCTGAAGTTTGTAATGAATCCCCGTAATGAAACAATCAATTTTCTCCGCAAACAGCTTGTTCCAGTGATCCCATTTTCAACAAGATCCCATAGATCTTGT
>BQKN01065252.1:449190-478084 GCA_022839385.1 Asparagus kiusianus
AAAATCAAATTTCTTTTCTTCTCTTCATTGCAATTTTCCAACAAACAAAAGATGGCGACTCCGCTGGGGACAAGCTTCTCTGACGAAGAAGTGGTGGCGCAATCCGACGTCCATCTCATGGGAACTACTGTAGAAACTCTCGTCGTGGAGTTTGATCAAGCGAAATATGATGAAGCTTTATCCTCTGGATCGCTTAGCCCCAAGGCTAGGCATGGTGTCCGCAAGATCTCCAAGGAGATCAATTCTGTTGTTGAAGTGCCGAAGAAAGCCCTCTCCTTCGGCCAGGAACTCAAACTGGCTCTGTTGGCAGAAGATCCCACATCCGCGTCAGCGAGGCATGCTTCGGGCCATAAACGTCCCCTGAAGGAGACGAGTTCCATAAGTGTCAACGACGCTGCTGTTAAGGCTTTGAAACAAGCCAAGAAGAACGCCGCTTGCCGACGGAGAAGATCCATACGACGAGCACACTTACGTGAGAGCCGAATGTTGGCTCAACGCGAAGATCGCGTTCCTGAAACTTCAGCCGAACTTAGCGTTCCCAAAACAGAATGCTCGCTTCGTGGCAATAAGCCCAACTACGAGCCTTGGCTAATTCAGCTGAAACGCGACCCCGAGTGGTGCGTTGTCTCCTCAAAATGCAGCCCTCAGAAGGAAGCTGTCAAACGCGACCCTCAGGGAAGCGTTCAATCAAAACACGACCCTCGCGGGTCTGTTTCACCAATTAAACGCGACCCCCAAGGGCGCGTTCAAACAAAACAGGACCCTCGCGGGTCTGTTTCATCATTTAAACGTAGGCCTCGGCCTAACGTTTACAAATCCCAACGCGACCCTCGCGTTAATCTTCAAGAACGCCCCTCTGGTGTTGTTCTTCGAGAACGCGATCTTCAAGAGGTCCGCCAGGTTCAGAAAGATCAGCGTGGTTTCAAAATCCACGTTCGACAAGAACCAGTCTCACCTACCCAAGGGCAGGGGGTTCCATCTCCACTTCCAAGCCCGGGGAAAAGTTCCTCCCAAATTCCCGATCTGCGGGAATTATTGTCAAGAGGAAAACCAACAATACAAGCAGCTCACTCATGCCAATGTGAGAGGCTTATTACGGCGGTCCTTTCGGAGTGCCATTGTTGCGCATCTACGCCTCGGCAATCTGTGTTCGACAGGTTAACAAATGTCGTTAGGCCTGCCAAACGACAACGCCGACACAGAAAGAAAATAGATGAATCTGACCCTCAGGTCACTATCAATATGATTGGTCGAGGGAAAGCCCCGCAACCTGATACTGAAGAATCGCAAAGGAGTCATTCCCCGACTGTTCGGGAAAGGTGTGAGGAATTTGAAGGGGTATACCAACATACCCGGACTCGGACAGGGGCCATTCACGCGGTTAACTACCAAAGGTTAGCTAAAGGGATCGCTTCTAACGAGGAACATTCGGCGATAGCCGAATCCCAATCTTCTAGCTCTGTGGTAGCTCGTGAAGTCTCTGTTTACACAACTGGGAATCATGAAGACTTGGCTAAGAGAGTTGACGAACATCACGTCATGCTCCAAGCACAACAGGAGACGCTTCTCCAAGTGAAGGATATGTTGGCCCAGCTTCTGGCTGAAAAAGGCCACAAACCTGAATCTTCTCGAAGAACCATATCTAAGGGAAAACAAAAAGCGACTGAACATTCAGATCGTGAAACTCACAATCTGGAATCCTCCTCCGAAAACGAGAAGGAAACAGAGAGAGAATCACACCCTCAGTCCACCAAAGTGGATGAGCTAGAGGCTCGTCTCAATGCAATTGCCAACAGGAGCGAGCTCCGCGAAGAAGGAGTGGTGCGGCCTTATCCTGCGGAATGGGATACGGCTCCCTACCCGCCAAAATTTAAGGCCCCAACTTTACAACCTTTCTATGGCACATGATCACCGAATCAGCACATTTACTACTTCAAATCCCAAACTGGTGATGTAGTAGCAAATGACGTAATCTTGACCCACTTGTTCATCGGCACTCTTAAAGGAGTTGCCTTTGAATGGTTTATGAAATTGCCTGCTGGATCTATCCAAAAATAGGTAGATCTGGAAAGGCTATTCTTGGCCAGGTTCTTTGAGGACGACATGGAGGTTTTGGTCCCAACTCTTCTCGCCACCAAGCAAAGGAAAGGAGAGTCCATCAAAGCCTACGTGGAAAGATTCCGCAGCATGGCATTGCGATGCCCCTCAGGTATGACCCAATCAACTCTGGTTGAAACTTGCAGGCACAACCTGCAGACTCAACTCCTTGCTCAGATGGGAGTGGCAGAGTGTCGCTCCTGGAGACAACTAGTTTCACAAGGAGAACAAGCTAAAGAGATAGTGGCGAGAGTCAAAGCTGAAGAAGTGCCACAACCCAAGCCGCAGCAACAACGCAATCAGCAAAATACCCAGCGGTCTAAGGGGAAAGAGACTCTAGCAGCCGACTACACGCGAGTGCCACCACCTACCAAGCAAGGCAAGATGCCGAATCAACAAAGAGCGCCCAAGCAGTATTCGTTCAAGGAGGAGCACGTGGATACCTTATTCCAATTGCTTCGAAAGAACAACAAGCTGCAGTTGCCTGAAATCAGGAAGCCGGATGAAGCAGGGAAAGTGGATGACCCTAACTATTGCCGTTATCACAGATTCCTTGGACATCCTACCAAAAAATGCTACGTCTTCAAAGACATCTTGCAGAATTTGGTAAATGCTAATGTGCTCACTTTGAAGCCCGAGCAGAAGACCGTGTCTACCAACTTGATAGCGGTCCAATTCGGCGACTTCCCACCGGTGACCACTGCAAATGGCGTCGTTCCCATTCGTAAGGGAGAGATGCGCCTGAAGAATGTTGACTTGCATAGTCAGAAGGACAGGGGGTTGGTACCCCTCACCACCCCAAAAGGGGAAATCATGTGGGTCCACCCTGATTTGCTTGAAGATCAACAGTGGACGAGCACCTCGTCCAGAAAGAAGAGAGGCAAGGCTAAATCTTCCAACATGATTAGCCCCTCCGTTACCGAAAATGATGACCACCTCAAACCTCTTACTGATTCAGAAGAGGAGAGGATTGTCCTGGCAGCATATCCAGGAGACAACCCTGGCACTCGGTCAGGAAAAGCCTACTTGAGGGATTACGGCCAGAATGCTCAAGAGGTGGAAGAACAGCCCCAAGACGCTGGGGGTTCTGTGCCGAAGAAGTCGGTCGACAAAGGCAAACAAAAAGAGCTCCGGTTCAATAAAAATCTTCACCAGGAACTCGGGGAGTCAAGTGCTCCCTTCCAATTCAACGTCATGGCACAGCTGGCTAACATACCAGCCAGGATTACCTTATATGAGCTCCTAAGGTTATCCAAAACTACCAAGGAAGCTCTGATTGAGGCATTGAAGAATACGGAGAGCTTCATTACGCAAGTCGCTCCAATTTCCGAAGCTTCTGAAGAACAAACTTGTCTACAATGTATGCAAGCGGCAAGAAGCCTACCCTGCATATCCTTCACTCAGGAAGATATGCAGGTCAAGCACCAACACGATAGACCCTTGTATTATACGGGGTATATCGGATCCTCCGAAATCAGCCGTGTTCAGGTTGACCCGGGCTCAGCGCTCAGCATCATGCCTTACAGGGTCATGCAAGTGTTAGGAATCCTTATACATCGGCTGAACACAACTCAGACAACCATCTTCGGGTTTAACGCAAACAGCACTCGACCCTTGGGAAAGATCAAACTCAGGTGTCAAATCGGAGACCTTAAGTCGGAGGTGACTTGCTACATCATAGATGCGGACACGTCCTACAATCTTTTGTTAGGACGACCCTGGATACACGCGAACCGCATTGTCCCATCTACTCTGCATCAAGTCATGAAGTATGCCAACGACGAGGGGGAAGTTCGAACTCTGATTGCAGAGAAATACCCCTTCCGAGGAGTTGAGAATTTCCACACCGACTCCGTCTTCTATCTGGAGTCCCAGGAGAAAGAAGATGTAGATAGCGGTAACGAAGCTGACATCGAGCCAGATCCTGACGAAGACTGTCCTTGGGAATTAAACTTTGATGTAATGGGTCCAAGTGAGAGTGATAATAATGTACCGAGTGGGGGCGAGTGGTGCATTAATGAAGATTTTATTTTGGCGTACTTGTCTGATGTTCCCTCTAAAAACAAACAAATAGAGAATGATTCTAATGCAGGTACCGGCCCATGGCACGTACTGTGCGCACAGGCATCACTCACATTGCCGATCGAGTCATCCCTCGTTTTAGATGAAGAAGTAGAGGATGCACAGAAGGCTTTCTTCAAAGTCCCATCCAAAAGGAAAGGGCGGAAGCCGATCTGTTTTGGGAAGGTCAAACCCATACAACTCAAACGGGGAAGTTCGGAGGAAGATGATGGAGTTCCTCAATTCCATTATCACGAACCTAACTCCCTTCGATTAATGAAACAAATGGGGTATGACTTTGACGGAAAGCAGGGTCTAAACTTCGGGAAGGGAAGGCGAATGCCAATCCGAATGTCCCTAACCCCTGAGGGGAAACCCCCAGATTACTATCAAAAGACTAGAAGGGGTTTAGGATTTGTAACACCTCCTGCTGTCTCAGAAAATGAAATAAGTAATTATCTGCGTCAGGACCACTCATCCGGAACGTCTGCATACGAGTCCGATGTCAGTGTCGGACCTCTCTTTAGAAATCTGACCGTGAATATGGTTTCAATTGATCACCCAGATGAAGATGCAGGGGATGATGAAGGGTTAATGGAATCGACCAATGACCCCTGGATCAAATGTCTTAACATCTTATGGGATATGCGATTCGAACAACACGAACCACCCACTGAAGATAAAGTGGTCCAGGTTAACATGGGAGACGAACATGATCCTAAGCCCATTTTCATAGCCGAAGATTTATTATCATCCGAGAAAGAAGACCTCATATCTCTCATCCGAGAATATATAGATGTCTTTGCTTGGAATTATGAAGACATGCCTGGTCTTGACCCAAAAGTGGCCACGCATCGTCTCAATATCGATCCGGATGCAAAACCCGTTAAACAACAACAACGCCGGTTCCGTCCCGAGATCATGGAGGCAATTGAGTCTGAGGTGAAGAAGCTCATAGACTCAGGCTTTGTCAGGGAAGAACAACACCCAGACTGGGTAGCTAACATTGTTCCGGTTCCCAAGAAAAACGGTAAGGTCCGTATATGCATCGATTTCCGCGACCTTAACGCAGCCTGTCCAAAAGACGAATTTCCACTTCCCATCACCGATGTCATGATTGATAACACCTGCTGGTACGAAAGGATGTCTTTCATGGATCGATTCTCTGGGTATAATCAAATCAAGATGCACCCAGACGACGAGAAGCATACCGCATTCAGAACACCGCTGGGGGTGTATTGCTATACGGTGATGCCCTTCGGCCTGAAAAATACAGGCACAACTTATCAACGTGCAATGAACACTATCTTCCACGAACATCTGCGTAAAAAATAGAATGCTACGTTGATAACATAGCGGTGAAAAGCTAATGTAAGGATGATCATCTTACAGATTTGAAGACAATGTTCGATCTCATGCGGACACATCAGCTGAAGATGAACCCGACAAAATCATTTCTCAGAGTATCAAGTGGAAAATTCCTGGGATTTATTGTCACATCCAAGGGAATTTCTTTAGATCCAGAAAAGGTGCGCGCCATCCAAGACATGCCGCCGCCGAAGAATCTCAAAGAACTCCGAGGTCTGCAAGGAAGATTGGCCTACATACGGAGGTTCATATCTAATCTTTCAGGGCGATGCCAACCTTTCTCTAAACTCATGAAGAAAGGGGTATCCTTTGTTTGGGATGGAGAATGTCAAAAGGCATTTGAGGAGATTAAGAGATATCTTACTCAACCGCCAGTTCTTGTGGCTCCAATATCAGGCAAGCCATTCCTACTATACGTAAGAGCCATGGAACACTCTCTTGGAGCCTTGTTAGCCCAGAACGACGACCAAGGTCAGGAGCAAGCCATCTACTATTTAAGCAGGACTATGATGAGAGCCGAACATCGGTACAACCCGGTCGAAAAAGAATGTCTCGCTTTGGTATTCGCGGTTCAAAAGATGAGACATTACCTAGTCGGACAAACAATTCATGTCATCTCTAAGGTGAATCCCTTGAGAGTTCTGATGACGAAACCATCGTCTCTGAACTGTCGGCTTGCAAAGTGGGCCATACTCTTGTCGCAATACGACATGCAATTTATGCCTCAGAAGGCAGTCAAGGGTCAAGCATTGGCAGATTTCTTAGCCGATCACCCGGTGCCAGGGACATCTAGATTGTATGAAGAATTGCCCGACGAAGTCGCCGAAGCTTGTATTGCTCAAGAAGCCACCCCAGTGTGGAAATTATTCTTTGACGGCGCATCCAGAGCAAATCCTCATGGAGCGATTACTGCGGGAGTAGGAGTAGTGTTCGTCTCTCCTAATGGTCACATAATCCCAAGAGGATTTTCCCTAATCGAACCTTGCACCAACAATGTAGCTGAGTATAATGCTTTGCTACTGGGGATGCGACTCGCTGAAGAACGTAATGTTCGGCATCTTGAGGCTTATGGTGACTCTCAGCTCATTGTAAACCAAATCCGAGGGGAATATGAAGTACGTCATGAGGACTTAATTCCATACTACTTCGCAGTGCTGAAGCAAGCTAAGAAATTCGAGGGATTCTTCATCGAATACATTCCACGAGCCCAGAACGCTTATGCAGATGCTTTGGCTTCATTGGCAACTTCGCTGGCATTACCGCCTGGTGCCGAAACGACGATCCCCGTCGCAGGGCGTGAACTATACTCCTCCAAGATTCCTAAGGAGGAAAGCTCAGACAAGACATTGGCGGAGGAGGTCTGTACAACCTCCATAGAATTCGAGTCTAGAGATTGGCGATTTCCATATGTTGACTATGTCCTATACGGAATTTTACCCAATGACCCTAAGGAAGCGGCCGCCATCAAACGAAAGGCCCTCCGATTCTATTATGATGTAGTCTCTCAGACTCTGTATCGTAAATCCCATGACGGGGTTTTACTTCGATGTCTTTCTCGAAAGGAAGCAAGGGAAGCTCTTAAAGAAGCCCACGACGGAATGTGCAGAGCTCATCAGCCCGGAGCTAAACTAGGAGATCGTCTCCGACGAATCGGCTATTATTGGCCGAAGATGTTTTCAGACGCGGTTGACTACGCTAAACGTTGTCACGCGTGCCAAATTCATGGGGATTTCATCCACCAAGCACCTAGGAACTTACATCCCACATCTGCGTCTTGGCCATTCGAAGAGTGGGGAATGGATATCGTGGGACCAATTTCCCCTCCGACGTCTAAGGGACACCGGTTCATCCTAGCCGTAACCGACTATTTCTCCAAATGGGCGGAGGCTATCCCATTGAAAGAAGTCAAGACTTCCAACGTGATTAAGTTCATCAAGCATCACGTCGTCTACCGTTTTGGAGTCCCGAGGCGAATAGTTCACGATAATGGGACACAGTTCGTCAGCTTTGGGTTTCAGAGATTTTGTGATAAATTCAGAATCCAAAGTGTCGCATCTACAGCATATTATCCGCCAGAAAATGGTCTTGCAGAAGCCTTTAACAAAACCATTGTGAAACTTCTCAAGAAATTCGTTTCCAAAAGCCGACGTGATTGGGATGAAAGACTCGGTGAATGTTTGTGGGCCTACCGCACAACAGTGAGGACCCCTACGAGAGCTACACCATTCTCGCTGGTATATGGCTGTGAAGCCGTATTGCCACTAGAGATCCAGATTCCTTCTCTGAGAGTCGCTATCACGACGGGACTAACAGAAGAAGAAAAGCATCAACGGCGTCTGCAGGAACTTGAAACCCTAGACGACAAACGACTTCAAGCCAAGCAGCAGATCAAACTGTATCAAGCTCGGATTTCCAAAGCCTATAACAAAAAGGTTAAGGAATGAACTTTCAAGAAATGCGATTTGGTCTTGGCCAACAGACGACCCATGGTGATGACACACAAAACCAAAGGGAAGTTCAATCCTAAATAGGAGGGGCCCTTCGTAATAGACTCAGTTTATTCGAACGGAGCATATCGCCTCATCAATCAACAAGGAGACAGGCTCATGATGCCAATTAATGGGAAATTCCTTAAGAGATATTTCCCGTAAATCATGTAGCCCCCTATACCCCAGCTAAATCAGGCTGAGGGTTGCCTATTTATAGTGTAACTCTATTTTGTATCTCGTCAAGTTAACACTACACCTCTGACGATTGAAATTTTCTAGAATTGTTTTATAAATGATAATAAAGAGAATTTTGTTTTCATATTGAGTTGACACTACGCTTTCCATTGTCTTGAATCATATTTCAATAAAAGAGATAATGAAAACCAAAATGATATCATTTCCATTCAATATTGTTAATCTGAATACAAAAGTGAAAGCAATTGAAAGGAAAATGATACAAATTTATCCCTCCACTAAAAGTAGCGCAAATCCTAAACATCGGGACTCATCAGTCTAAAAGCTTTAAGCTTAGATTTCAGCGCTGATATATTCTCCTCGCGAGCCTTTCTGATATCTTCAGTTATCTTGCTCTTGAGCTCCTCTTCATTGGGTGTTGCTTCCGCAAGTTCTCGCCGAAGCTTATCGGCAGCAACAATCTCATCGCAATAGCATTTGAAGAGTCCATCGCAATAACCAGCGAACCCTTTTAGAATCTCCACACCATCAGCTAGCTAATCGTTTATCTGAGGTACTTCAACACCAGCACGAGCAAGTTCTGCTGCAGTATCCCGGAGACCCGCAGTGAGGTTGCCCATGTCCCTCTGTACTTGGGTATGTTCCTCACGCAGGCGAGCAAGACGAGGTTCCGTTTCGGATAAACTCTTCTGAAGAACCTCTTGCTGTTGTGCCTTCGAAGCCTTAGCCTCAGAAAGAGCCCGATCCACTTCTGGGCCTATGTCGTTACGTTGCAGCATGGAGAGGAATTCCAGCTCATATTCCAAGATAATGAGGCTCTCACGACAGTTATCGGTCCATATTTTATCGCCCTGATGCTTGATCTTAGCCAAGCATTCCAGCAAATGAGGTTCAAAAACCTTGTAACTTACGTCCCCGAGACTGACAACGTCAATGGTCATTTGCATCCAACGTTCCAATTGTTCGATGAGCTCCCTCAGTGTCTCAGAACTTGGGGGTGGAGCGGTCGGATAAACGAAGCAGTTCGCATAATCAGTGCAAGTAGAGTTGTGCGGGGCTTCAGATAAGAATTTTTTGATCATCTCTGACGTGGAGCCTAAGATATCCTCTTCTTGCTCACCGATTGTTGCTTCAAGACTTGGAGGAGCGGTGGGAAGCGTAATATCCTCTCTGTTTTCAGGAGATGCAGCATGTGCTGATTGTATCACGTCTCCCATCAACTTGGTCTTCTTTGAATTTTTGGCTATGACAGGCAGTCGTTTACGCACTCTCCTGTCATACTCGCCTTGTTCAGCAGCAGAAAGTGCCTTCTTACCCGATCTCAGAAGACGAGGTTCAAGAGCAGGCGATTTTGGAATTGGCTTTTCTTCGGGAGAGTCAGCGATCGGTGTTTCCTCTTCGATCTCCATAGGAGTTTCTTCCTTGGGAGGCTCGATGGCGGATAAATTCCTAGGAGCTTCGACAGCCCCAGATGTTTCTTGTTCGCAGGATAGATATTCTTCTACCCCCGGCAAACGAGTGCTGGAAGAACGACTCCTCGAACGATACAATTCCCGAATCTCACTTATACAGGAGGTGTAAATATCATACCCCGTGACTTGGGAAACTTCTTCATACCAGCTGCGGAAATCGGCAACAGTGGAGCAGCCAGGCGGCGAATTGGGTAGAGTGAATTGCGCATGGGTTCCCCCGGCGGAAAAGAAGTACCATGCACGAGCTCCTTCATATAAATTCCCAATATGAGCCAATGCCGGGTTGGGATTGCCAACATAAAGCTGGTCATATCCGAATTGCCTAGCGAACCGAGAAGGCACGTAAGGCTCAATAAAGCACTTCTCCCGCAAGCGGAAGACCAGGTAGCCCAACCTGATCATAAGAAGCCAGTTGAATGTGCCTTCTTCCAAAGAAGACGAGCCCTCAAAAAGCAAGTCCAGGAAGCGGGCATCCTTCATGTCAGCTCCGTCAAAATCAGGAGCACAACAGAAAATCCGATAACTATCTTCCCGAGATAGGAGTTGTCGAGCCCTGACTATATAAGAATTAGTCCATGTGGCCGACTCCAATTTCTGTACGAAGGAAATATAAGTGTCATCGCCCTCGTATACTCCCGTTATCAATGAAGGGCAATGTAACAAGAACCAGGCCACTAGATACGTGTACGGCATTGGTATACGTGGTGGAGGAGCTCTCCCGGCTTTCTTCCTGGTAGCCGTAATTCTTGAAGCATTGAGAAGTTCTGAGGTTAACATCCTCAGGCCATTCTGTATACACCCAACCATAGCAGTAAGGAGACTCACAAGTCTCCCATGTGCTAGCAAGGTAGCTGGATACACAACCTCAGCCAATATCGCTTCAATTGGTTTTGTCGGTACCACGCACCGCTTCAACCAAATCATGAAGAAGCCTGCAAGAAGAGCCGTGTCAAAGATAGGAACTGTGGCTTGGTGGTGGAAACTTTCAAATTCGACACCAGCCTCAAAATCACCCTCTGCATGCTCTGTCTTATAGGTAGCACCGGAAGCCTTAATTCGAGCTTTGGCATCCTTACGAGAGATAACTGCAACACGAGATACAGCTACATCTTTCCGGTTTAAATTCTGAAAGAGGTATTCCGCCCACGTGGTATGCATAATGCCCCCTCCACGCATCCCAAAGACTTGAGCACATATGTGGAAGTGGCACATCAACTCCCAGAAAGTAGCATAAATTTCTGGGTGTGCCAACCTCAGTCGGGAAAGCTCTTCGGTAGTAGGGATGAACTCTTCGTAGGGTGTTTTCCCAAGCGGCAATCCCGACACCGCTTGCATCTCATGAAGAGCAAAACCTAACTCTCCTGCAGGTGTGAAGAATGTGCAGCTATCAGGGTTATATTTCTCTAACATAGTGAAGAAATTATGGAAACTCTGCACAACTCCCCGTCGAACAGCTAATACAGGAATTATGAGACCCGATTGAGCGAGCGATTCCTTAAGCTCCTCAAGAACAAAGTCAACCATACGGGTCCACCAACCTCCTTCTCCGGAACAAACCCATCCAGGGGATCTGAACGCTTGGGTAGAAAATTCACCATGAGTCATAAGGAATTGGCGAATAAAGATGTTCGCTGGGCGTGACATCTCCTGAACCAGCTCCTTCTTCTCAAACAAACCAGGTCTCAATCCCTTGAGCTGCCTTCCGATTTGTGTACGAGCCCATCGACCAGATCCGAACGACACATTTTCCTTCTCTTTGACTATGTCAAAAGTCAGACCCCGACGACGGCTTGCATTCAAAAAGTAGGAGAGGGGATACATCCTCTTCATGTTTGGAAGGAAGAAGTAGCGATTATCAACTTTCCGCAACATCTTCGAGTCTTCTGCAAGTACGAGGTGATCGTCAATGGATATTCGATCCCCAAATATGAACGCCGGTTTAGGAAACTGGGCATGACCAGCAGGGGTCTCCATGTCCAAATCAGTGATCAAAACTCTAAGAGTTGAACATCGAGGAGACCTAATCATGTCCGTTCTCTCGGAGTCAGCGAAAGTGCAAAGCGGAACTGTGTTGTGAAGACTAAAAGTTTCATTCGCATCAGGTCCGCCAATATACCCAAAATGATGTTCCTGCGAAAACGGCACATTTGGAAGAAGCACTGCACAATCAAAAGCAGATGTTAATGAGCTATCGACATAAAGATAGAACCCGAAACATAATGGGTTAAAGTCTCATGTCAAAATTTCCAACGCGAGGGTCGAGCCCCGCGTCAGAATTCTCAAACGCGAGGGTCGAATCTCGTGTTAAAAATTTGGAACGCGAGGGTCGGGACCCAAAGGGTATCCCAACCCCGCGTTTTCATCCAGTTAGAACGAGTCATCTTCCTCGTTATCAAGAACCCATTTAGGGTTTTCAGAAAACTTGCCAAAGCAAGTTATTTTAGTCGGCACTTACCACGACAGGGAAGTTCCTGTGACGGCGGGGATGGCGACGACGTCCTAGCACGAACAGGAACACCGTCGGCACCCTCAACCAACGGGGTTTCGGAAGTCGCTCCGGCGACTTTCTTGGAGCTTGAACCCATCCTCCGTGGCGCCATCAGCACAGTAGATCGGAGGAGGCATTTTCGAACGAAGAAGACGAAGTTCGTCGGAGATCTCGCCGAAGTCAAACGAGATTTCTCATTCTTGGAAATAGCCGAAAGTAGAAAGAGTCGAGTGACTCTTGATGTGACCACTCAGGTCTATTTATAACAGCTGTTAAGTTGTTTAGATGGTTAGGGACTCTAAAAAGAATCCTAACCGTTTTAAAAACGTAAATCTTTTACGTTTTTAGATAAAGTCAGTTAAGACTTTAATCTCAACGCGAGGTTCACACCCACGTTCAAACGCTAGGCTCAGACCAGCGTTATGAAGATTCTTAACCTCGCGTTTCACACCTCAAACGCAAGGGTCACCTCAGTGTTATAACTCTTCCAAATAGAGAACCCATTCTTGATACTTATTCTCAAAGTTCGTGGATTCTTTCAACAGAGTGCGTTCAAAATTCTGTATCCTTTCAACACATCAGGTTAATATCACACCTCAGATGATCATCACCCTAACCGAGATTGAATTTAGTTATTATCACCACCAATATGACTATAATTCCTCTGTTAGAATCCACTTATCGATTCTCATTAATAGAACGATAAGTCCTCAGAATCACTCAGATTATCGTCAATTTATTAGCTCTCTCCAACAGGGCAATAAGTAACCAGTTTATCAACTCCTTTCGAGGGGGTAATAAAACTACCCAAGATCTTGTTCAAATCCTAAGTATCATAATCCATCATTCCGATGATAAAAATACTTAGTGACCTCCCCCAGCAAGACATAAAAGGGTTTTATCCCCACAGACGTCATGTTAAAATTACACCTCTGACACATATCAACTTATCGACTCTCCCCAATAGAGCGATAAGTCTTTAAAATTGCCCCGATCGTAATTTCTTTCCTGTCACGTTAAAATTACACCTCTGATAAAAATCAACTTATCGACTCTTCCCAATAGAGCGATAAGTCCTCAAAAATTACCCCGATCGCAATTTTTCTCTCTCGTCAAGTTAAAACTACACCTCTGACAAAATCAACTTATCGACTCTTCCCAATAGAGCGATAAGTCCTCAAAAAATTGCCCAGATCGCAAAATCAACTTATCGACTCTCTTCAATAGAGCGATAAGCCCTTAAAATTGCCCTGATCACAATATTCCTCTTACCAAGTCAGAACTATATTTCTGGCACTTATGGACTTCTTTCAGTGTTTAACACCAAAATAACACAGGAAGGATTCTGGGAGAATAATCAAGTATTTATCCCTAACAGTTGAAAATTTTTTAGAGTTATCTTACGATAGAAAATTTCTGAGTATTCTTTGTAATTTGTTGTCTAAAATCAAAACATAATAAATGCAAAGAACACTAGAGGATCAATATCACTTTTTATTCAAAAGCCAAAAGAAAGTGATACAAGACAAAACTTGTTCTTATCAAAAGAACATAAAAAAAAACTAAATTCACTCATGCATCAAGTCAAAAGAGAGGAGTTGAGTCTTGAGTTCAGCTAATTCCTCCTCGTGAGCAGTTCGCACCATAGCTTCAGCCTTGGCCCAGAGTTCATCCGCACTTGGTACGATAATGGCCGCCACTTTGTTCCTGGCCTGTTCTAGGACTTGGGCTTGAGAATGATATTCCAAAGCACCGTTTGCATTCTGGGTGCTGAGGATATTGACAACACTTTCTTCGTGAGAGACTTCAGCCTTTAAGCGTAGGACTTCAGCCTCGGCTTCGACAAGTCTATCACGAAGCGAATTCAGAGAAGCAGTCGAGCGTTCTAGTTCTTCTCACTTCTGAATGTTACGCTCTCGAAGCTCCGCAACCTGACGTTCTGTTTTAGCCAAGTCTCGTTCTAGTGCTTCTCGGTGAAGTACCTCTGCGACTTGAAGCTTAGCCAAAGCTGACATAATTTGTGGCTGAAGGTCACTTTGACCCATGGTCTCGAAGCGTTGTAATCTCTCTTCCAAACGAAGGATAATCTCGGAACAGCGCTCAAACCATTGAGTGTCGCCCACGCTCCTGACTCCATTCAAGCCTGCCTCCAGAAGAGGTCGAAAGGAGTTCAAAGTTCCTTGACCATTCGTCATGGACTCAACCACCGTCTTCGCAAGGACATTCAGGTATGCTAAAGAGATCTGAAGGAACTTAGGTGCATTCGCAAGCCTGACAACCGCACCTGAAGATACCCCTTCAGCAGCTGAGATCGGTGCGTTAAGACGATGACTAGTAGGCGATCCAGGTGCCGAAGCAGCAGAGGCAATTGAAATATTCAGTTGCGAAGGACTTGATGTCAAAGTCATCAGAGCCTTCGCTTGAGATGAGCTTGGCCCAGCCTCTGTTGGGGTGAGTGAGATCTTCATCACCGCTTTCGGTGAAGTAGCTACCACAGAAGAGTCATGTAAGGTTTGCTCCTGCAAAGGAGCCGACACCTACACGACCGACTGTTCCGGAAGAGAAGTTGCAGCAGTAGTTTCAGGTAACGCTGCAGGCGGAGCAGTTGCTGTGGGTGAGCCAAGTGTATGTTGCTCTTGTAGAGGGGCCGACGCTGGCGTAGGTTCTTGCTCTAAAGGAGCAGCTGAAGTAGTCCCGGGGGTTGGCGAACCTGCACGAAAAAACGGTCGGAACGCGGAAAAAGCATGTGGGATAAGTCGAAACAAACTTAGCTTACCGGTGAGATGAAAAGGAGTATAACCTGATGCTTTATCAGATGGAACCTTGGGAGCATCATCAAAAAGAGTTATGTCATCCATAGAATTGCGCTCCTCATCTTCTGTATCATCACCCGGCAAGTTGCCAACTTCAGCACCCTCACCACCTCTATCTTCGTCAGCTTCACCACCGGTCGAGGAGCCTTCGTAATCAACTCATTCTTCATCATCTTGAGTAGCTGAAGATTCAGGAAGATTGGTGCCAGCAGCTGGTTTAGTCATACGTCCTGTTGTAGGACTAGGACTTAAACCCTCAGCCGGCAGTATTAAGGCTAAAGGAGAAGGAGTTAGATTCTCTTCGAGACCCCTTGGTTCTAATGTTGGAGACTTAGGGAGGTCCATCACTGGAGCAGATTCTGCATCTGCAGCCATTAACTCATCCTCTTCGTCCTCAGGAGGATGATAAGAAGAAGCACCGCCTGAAAGGGCTGGCCCCTGAGAGCGAAGCCCGGTTCTATGCGGTAGGCCCGCTACAGATGACTCCTGTTGCCCTTCATCTACAGCAGCCCGGATAGCTTCAGCCATCAACTTGGGTTTTGGTTGGCCTTTGGGAGGAGAATCAACCAGCAGTTTCTGACGGGTTTGCTTATCATACTTGCCGGCTTCTTCTGCAGAAAGATTTCTTTTCCCCGTCGCTCTCATAATGGGAGGCTCAGCCACACGTTGTTCTTCTCCTGGAGCAGGCTCAGCTGTTTGTTCCTCTTCCTGCCCAACAGGCTGGTTCTCAACGGCTAAGAACTCATCAATCCCTCTCAAACGGGATGTCTTTGAACCCCTCCTTAAAGAATACATGTGCCTAATGTCTTTCAGGCACGATGAATTTATGTTGTAGTTGGGAGTCTGAGAAGCGACGTAATACCAATTACAGAAGCTTATGGAGGTGTAGGAGTTGGCAGTCTTGTGGGGAAGCCTGAAGATGGCCTTGGTACAACCTGCTACAGAATAATACCAGGCCCTAGCTCCTTCATACAAGTTGCCCACAACCGATAGTTGAGGACGAGGGTTACCGACGTACAACTGATCGTAACCAAATTGGCGAGCAAACCTATAAGGTTGGTAGGGCTCGACGAAACAGTTGACGCCTTGCCGGAAGACTAAGTAGCCTGGCCGGATGGAGAGAAGCCAATGGAAAACACCTCCACTTAGCTGAGTGGATCCATTAGGACCGGCTACGTCCTGATATTCTGCGCCATAGATACCGCCCTCGAAATCAGGGAAACAGCGGTAGATATGGAAGTGGGTATCTCGCGCCAAGATTTGGCGAATCCTAACCATATACCCCCCTTCCCACTTCGCAGACTCTAGTCTTTGCACGAATGGGATGAATGAATCTTCTGGGGCAGAGGCTGCACTCATTAATGAAGGACAGTGGAGCACGTACCAAGCCATCAAATAGGTATATGGCATTGGTACCCTAGGATTAGGAGTCTTGAAAGCCTTGCGATCCTCGGACTCCACCTCTGTAGTGTCAACGAAGTCCGAGGTCAGGTCTCGCAATCCAAATTGCAAACAACCCACCATAGCACTGAGGAGGCTCACAGGCTTCCCGTGGGCTAAAAGAACAGCGGGGTAGATCACCTCAACAGCAAGAGCGTCGATCGGCCTGGTAGGGACGACGCACCGTTTGAGCCACAGCATCAAATACCCAGCTAAAAGCGCCGTATCAGAGATAGGGAGCAGAGCTTGGTAATAGAAACTCTCGAATTCCGTATGGGCCGGGAAAACATCTTCCTTGGCCTCATTTGTGTAGTGAGAGGTAGCATCATCAATCCGGGCTTGGACTTCTTCCAAAGTGCTGGCCGATAATCGGGACACTAAGCCCCCCTTACTGGTCAAGTTCTGGAATAAATATTCCGCCCAAGACACTTGTTTAATGCCGCTTTCGCGGGCCCCCGTCAGCTGCATACAGATGTGGAAGTGACACATGACTTCCCATAAAGTGGCATAAATTTCGGGGCTGGCCTTCTTTAAAAGTTGGAGTTCCGCCGATCCCGAAACAAATTCTTCATACGGCAAATCTCCAAGAAGAAGACCCGAGACTTCGTGCATCTCGTGAAGAGCGAAGCCTAACTCCCCCACAGGAGTGAAGAAAGTGCAAGTATCAGGGTTATACTTCTCCAGTATAGAGAAGAAGTGAAAGTGGCTCTGGACAATTCCAAACTTGGTGGCCCGCACAGGGACTTTCAAACCAGCCTGGGAGAAGGGCGCATCCAATTCGTCCAAAACAAACTTGGTCATCCGGGTCCACCACCCTGTCACTGGAGAATGAACCCAGCCAGGAGTTCTGAATCCTTGCGTGGAAAATTCCCCTCTCTTCTCCACAAACCTCTTAACAAAAGTCCTCGCGGGACTAGCCACTTCGCCAAGGGGATACTCCTTAGCAAATAAACCTGGTCGTAAAGCAGTCACCTGCCGGCCATAACCTGCCGAGCGGACCCCGTGGAAAGTCAAAGTTCCAAGAGCAACTCCGTCTTGATCCTTCACCAAGGGCTAATCCATGTGCCTCGGGACGGATGCACACTAGAAATAAGATATGGGTAACATTCTCTCCATGTTGGGCAAGAAAAGGTTACGGTCTCCAACTTTCCGCAGCCACTTATAGTTCCCGTCATAAGCGGTGTCGGCATCAAAGTCAACAAAGTCCCCGAAGAGGAATCCAGGTTTGACTATTGGCTTACGGTTCGTGTGCTCAAACTTAGCGTCTGTAACCAATATCCTAAGAGTTTCGGGAGAAGCTTGTGTGACTAATTCTGTGCGACTCTTATCCTTAAAACGGAAGACTGGGAGTTCTTAGCGCGAATTGAATGTCATGTTCATGTCCACTCCACCTACATGTCCAAAATGGTGGCGAAAAAGAAGTGGTTCACTGGTATGACGCACTGCAAAACGAAGAAAAAATCAGTTAAGTCAAAAGCAAAGCCCAGACGCGAAGGTCGACACCCGCGTCAGCAAAGCTCAGACGCGAAGGTCGACACCTGCGTCAGCAAAGTTCAGACGTGAAGGTCGAACATCGCGTCAGAAAGTTCAGACACGTAGGTCGACCCTCGCGTCAAGAAGCTGAGACGCGGAGGTCGAACCCCTCGTCAAAAATACCAAACGACGGAGTCGAGCCCCGCGTTATTTGAAACGAGTTTCCTCGTTGGATCCAAAGATCAAAACTTGCCGAAGCAAGTTCAACGACCACGAAGGCCATGCTTACCACCGATCAAAGGAAGCTGAGGCGGCACGTTCGCCTGAGCGGCAGCGCCGCCGGCCGGCGCTGACGGTGCCGATTCTCGAGCCGCAGCGGCATCAGATCGAGGAGAGCGAGGAGTGGGCTTCTTGGGTGCCATGAGATCTCGTCGGAGGAGATGAACAGTTCTCGCCGGAGATCGAACGAAAATTCTTTCGTTAGAATTTCAAGAAGAGCCGAATGACTCTGATTTGACCCTTAGCGGTCTATTTATAGACGGCTGTGACAGCCTGTCAAATCATAACAAACAGGATTCGAGGTCAGAATCTCGCCCAAACCGACCTTCGCGTTCGGGTCGGTTGAAATTCCAAAACGCTGGGCTCACCCACGCGTTCCAATTCTCAAATGCATAAGTTGTTTATGCATTGGACCATTATAATTGTAGCTTTTTAAAAGAAGAGCTAGCAGCGATCATCAAGGCAACCAAAGCCGGGGAGAAATAGGCGACTCCGTAGGGGAGTCTATTGGAGAAGCACAGATAGATTACAGTCAACAACATTGAAATCATCTGGCTCGATCAGACGAAGTGAGCAATCAATTCACAAGATTTTAGGGTCCAAAGTATTCCAAAAATTCGTCCCAGTCAACCACGAACTTTCGAAAACTTTGGAGGGGGTTCTGTAGGCTGTTTAAAAATCACAATGGATAGCTAATTAAAACAATCCCCGACAATGGAAGTTACAATTAAATGACTTTCAAATCACTGCATCCGCAACTCCACAATCACCGCAAACACTACCTCATTTCTGAGATGATTGATCTTGATGGTTGCGACAACAACATGACCAATATTATATTAGCAACTATTAGAGATGCTGATGAGCAGTGGGATGATTTCAGAAATAAAAGGTTGGACTTAGTTGGTGAGTTGCTCGGTAGAGAGCTGTGGGCAAATATTCGTCTAAAAGACACTATGGATGTTGATTCCCGTCTAAGCTCCTACAACGGAAGCTATAATCAAATAGTTTTCGGGCCGATAAGCGAAGAAACTGCAAATGGAGGACTTTTCACATAGATCGAGAAGGGTTACAATTCAACAACACTTCCGACAACTGATGGAAACTCTATTCAGCAGTCTTCACAATCTACAGTGAAAGTTACAATCTGACGACTTTCACACTCCACAACAGCTAAAGCGAGGATTACAAAACAATGGTCTTTGCAACGCCTTATAGAAGAAGTTACAAATTAACTAGCTCCTTCTAAAACGTGGAAGTCATCCCCGCGTTACAATTATGGAAGTGCAGGCGACCCCCGCGTTTCCAAGTCACAAATCAACGTGAGCGACCCTCGCGTTCGTGGGAGTTCAACCCACACCGACCCCCGCGTCACCAAGTAGGCGACAAGCCAAAACGTGAGCGACCCTCGCGTTTATCAATGTTCAGCTAACACCCAACCTCGCGTCTCAATCCTAAGACACGAAGTTGGGTTCTGAACGCCAGATTGGGCGTTTGACTTGTTCAAACACGAGTCGAACGGTTTCAGAACTGATTCCTCATGATCTGAGGAAATCACGCCCACGTAGGAGCGGATTTAGAGGGCAGTTACACCCCTAATCTCCCTATATAAACTCAACAAACTCAACTGAGTTAGGGGCTGACTGGTTGGATTGGGGCAGATTGGATTCTCAGCATCTAAACCGCACGGGTTTGGAGGCGATTCAAGATCTCAACCACTCAGGTTCGGTGATTCAACAGCAGCAGTGAAATCCTTGAAGATAGGATTTTTGAATCAATCTCAGAAGATCAAATCTGAGAGGATTCTTCAACAACAGAACAACAGCTTGATCATTAACCGAATTTTCGGTTCCAACAACTCTATCTACAGAGTTCTAACTCGTTCAGAGTTCTTAAACTCATTAAAGAGTTACGTATAAAAACTTCCCACAGAAGTTCATCGTTCTCACGAGATAAAGACGGTCAGATCGTCAACGGAGAACAAATTCGACGCGAGCAATCGAAGGAGGCATTCCATCGCTACCGAGAAGAACCCAGATTTTAAACAAAGGGGAGAACCAAGTTCGTTCTCCTCTCTTTTGTAATCGAATTGTAACCGAGATTAAAGGAATCAAAATCAAATTTCTTTTCTTCTCTTCATTGCAATTTTCCAACAAACACGGTCCTCGCCCTCTCAAGGGTTCTTCTTGTCTATGCAGCATGGAAATTAGACCCCATGTAAGAACCAAGCATAAAGTCAGAGAAGAAAGCGGCTCCTTCATCAATCTCCTCTACCTCATTCCGATGAGGACCCAGGAAGAACTGATCTAGTCCTGGATCAGAACCGATCCCATCCCGGATCCGATTGACTATTTGATCTCGACCATCAACATCCGAGAACTATCATAACGTTCTCTTGCTATGACTTAAAGTTAGTGTCATTTAGCATAGAAATAAAATTAATGACGGTAGTGATGTTTAAAGCAGAATTAATAGCTAAATTAGAGAACAACATAAGAAAATAAATAAGCTCACATAAAAAACCAAATCAAAATTTATGAATTCAAAATTGGCAATATCCATCTCAAGATACCTAACATAACATTAATATTTAGCCTTGGACGGGAATATTAATTTGTAAGTGATACTCTTGTTATAGTGATCAAACATTGATAATAAGACATGTCAAACAATAAACTTTCTTTGGACGGATTTATTATTCACATATAAACTGAATAATTATCCATATTTATTACCACAAGTATGCATATAATTTATTCATATCTCCCATGGAGCGTTCTCTTCTATGCTTGAGTCACATTTGAATGGAACTCCGCTAGAAGAGCTCATCGGTCAACAGGATCTGATGCCATCGCAAAATGTAGAGATGATCGCCAGAAAAAGTTAAGCGGGAAATATTTTGAGCTCTCAAAGGAAGTTCAAAAGACAATAACCGCCACCTCTATGACTCCAACCCTATATATAATTAGCTGAATCCACAACTGCTAGAATCTAAACGGCCAAATCCAATTAAGTCCAATAGCTAAGATTAATTCTCAGAATCCGAAGCGACACTTAGAGGATCAAGGTGCAGCCCACTCTCCTCGAACAGCCTACAATCAGCCACGAAAAGCGGAGCTGTGGCAGTAAAAAAGAATGTGCAGTGACGTCAGGCACGTAAATCTGATGTGACTTTTTAGTTCCCTCATTTAATGCACAACCACGCCCATCCAAAGCTTCTCATTTCACTCGGACCCGGCCAAGCTAACTGCAAGCGAAAGGGGTCAATTGTTATGGTGTTTTTAGTTGCCAAAATACAACACTTTGTCAGCTATGGACATGTGTACCCCTTCATGCACTACTCAAACCAGATTGATGGTCAAACAGCCAAGGATCTTGACGTAGCCAATTCGTCGAGTCGACATCTCCTCATGTCGACTCAAAAGGCAGTACTTGTCGATCCTCTTGTCGAAGATGACTCGCAACGAGCCTACTCAACCAGTTATTCGATGCCTCACGAGGTCGACTCGAAAGGCATTACCTCTCGATGAAGCTATAGGACGAATTCACGCTCGAGCCTCTCCCACTGATAGCACGTCAGCGTTGCATTTAATGTTTGGCAAGCGCATCATACCTCTAACCCCGATAGTCTTCATGATTCATCGGACCATGTTAGCACCGCCATGCCTCAGATTGCTTCACATTTAATGCTGATGTGATCTCTCCTCCACTCGTCGACCAGCACGTGTAAAGTAGGTGTTGACGCAGCCGCCAACCCATATTTCTTCACCGTCATCATGTGTTTGGCCGAAGTGTCCATTCTACCCTTCTATCACCATTATAAATAGAGGTAAATTTGTCAACGAGAGAGGATTCTTGATTCTTATTTCTGAGATCTGAATTCTAACTTTTGGCATATCTGCTAATTATACTGTACTACACACAAGAACTCTCACAGTTTTTTATTTCCCCACTCAAGTTCACTAGCTGACTTAATCGTCAGAGGTATAACGGGGAACCAAGCCCCATCATCTCACGAGTTTCTACTTTTTGCAGGCTAAAAGCTGCTCTACACAAAATTAGATAATCGGAGAAGTGAGCGGCCCCTCATCAATCTCATCATCGAAATATTTGACTGTTTGATTAACCATCAGCAACAGACACAATCTGGTGCAGAGAGATTATTTTAAAAATATTTGACTCGTTTGACCAAAGGTTTAGAAAAAGGGATTAAGGAGAATGATTAGCATATGTAATCCATTCAATAACCTAAAGGGCTAAATTATTAATCTGTTATATAAGTTTTACTTTTGCCATTGTGATCATTTTTAATGTTTGGGAATCACAATAATTTTGACTATTTTTTTCAATTACAGGGGTTAATTCTTAATCCTTCAACATAGGGGTATCACTAAACCCCTCATTTTGAGGGTTAACTTATTTTAAATCTCTCTAGAAGGGTTACCTTGACAATTCTGTATTTTTTACGTTTGACAAATTATGGATGGTTAACTCATTTTAACCATTAATTGTATACGTTTTTTTGTGTTTAGCGGGTTAAGTGAGAGGTTAGTAAGAAGGAGTTAAGTTTCCTTAACCCTTTGTCAAACATCATCTTTGTGATTTCAACTTTATAGTTACATGTGCCACGCATACAAAATAGATGTAGCAAAAAAAAGGAAAAAAAAAACTTAATTCCAAGCGCACCAATAGAGTTGCTCAGCGCTATCCTATAAGCTTCTCAAAGTTTTTTTCATTCCTTTTTATTCTTTTTTCTTTTTTCCCTTTTAGGGAAAAAACATGAGCCGATAGTATTTATAATTAGGGGAGTGCGTTAATCGGTTTGAACTTATGAAACCGACCACATTGACCCAAATTATGAGGTGGCATTTTGGTTTTGAAATGTTCTCGGTTACATCCAATTCCAACCCGTGAGATCGTTAGCGCAGTCATGGGAGACACTAAGTATCATGTATTGTTTGGTTCGAACCACTGCCAAAATTGCTAGCTGTGCATAGCACTCAATTTCACATTTCTGACTGGCTAACTGCTCTGATACTATTTTTCACACCCCGGACGCATGAACTCATTGACGCGACGCAAGCTATGGGAGCTGTTATAGTGTTCCCACTTGCCGAAATACAATTTACTGACAAGTGATGGACAGATGTATTTTCACAATCAATGCCCAAATCAACTTGGTGGTCCAAGCCCAGTAGAGTCCGACTTAGCTGACTGGTCGAGCCGATATTCCTTCGTGTCGACGCAAAAAGTGATACTAGTCAACCCGCTTATCGAAGACGACTCACCAGGAGTCCACTCGACCATATGACTAATGCCTCACAAGGACGACTCAAAAGGCGTTACTTCTCGACGAAGCTAGAGGATAACTTCTGGTTCTAGCTTATCCTCGCTAACAACGTATCAATATCGCATTAAATGCTTAACAGGCATCATCCTGCCTCTAGCCCCAACAGTCTTAATGACTCATCGGACCACGTGAGCCACGGCCATAATCCCTCTCACTTCTCATTTAATATTAAAGAGATCCTCCCTCCAGTCGTCAGCCGACACCTGTAAAACAAGGGCTGACTCAGATGCCAGCCCGCACTTCGTCACCGCCCTTCTGTGCTCGGCTAAAGTGACTAATCTACCTTATACACTGAGTATAAATACAGGTACTCTTTTAACATTCAATGGGTTCACAAATTTGATCCTCTAACGCACACACTACACAATTACAAGAACACATAGTTCTTCCTTAACCCCACTCAAGTCATCAGCTAACTTGATCGTCGAAGGTACAACGGGGGGGCAATTCCCACCCTCTCACGAATGTTTGTATGTGCAGATTGTTCAGCAACCCCGTTCAAGAATCAGACATAAAGTCGGGTAAGAAAGCGTCCCCTCTTTAATACTGAACAAATCGATCCTATACTGGATGCAATTGACTGTTTGATC
Organism: Asparagus kiusianus; assembly: GCA_022839385.1. Classification (NCBI taxonomy): domain Eukaryota; kingdom Viridiplantae; phylum Streptophyta; class Magnoliopsida; order Asparagales; family Asparagaceae; genus Asparagus; species Asparagus kiusianus. The sequence goes on from BQKN01065252.1 coordinate 473,306, forward strand.
ATATAAACCATCAATAGGAGCTATTAAGTACAGCATGTTGTTTAACTCGAATCACTTGTAATATTCCCTGGCCAACACTACACTTGAGTTTTGGACTTATTTATTTAAAATATTTTATCGCACACCCACCTACCCGATGTGGGACTCAATTTCACTTAGGGCATCACTGATATAGCTCATTTCTTTAGTAAGTGGATTCAAACTCAAGCCATACAGTTTCAATTCAGTTTCGTTTTGACCAAATTTTACAAGCCTACGGAACCGATTGACCGTTTGCTCACCCTCACTAGTAAATATAAGCAAGCATGTTATGTATTTGTGATCCAACGTCCCATCTGTTGGGGAACTTTACTCTCCTCGCCTACTACAATATGCGCAACTCTGAAGCCAACACACAATCAACAAGATATAAAACGACCACAATCAATAAAAAAGAACATCAGGATTTACCTAGTTCAGTCGACCAACTTCGACCTACGTCCACGGGACAACAATACGAGAAATTCACTATATATCGGGAGAACTACAAGAGAAACCACTCAACTCTCATCTCTCAATCTCTCAACCTCACATACATAATAGACTCTCATATTCTCTTCAAAGCTCACTTCTTGTAATCTTTTGTACGGATAAAGATCATGAAACCATAAAGATCATGAAACCCTCGCCTCTCGCACAATATTCTTGAATCAGGCTACGCCCTCTGCTAACCCTAGATTATAAGAATATTGGCTCTCTCTCTCTACTACATCTTCTCTCTACTCTCTTTTTCTTAGTTTTTTATTCAACAATAGAAGAATATATATAGGGAAATCAAAACTCTATCTCTAGCCTAACTTCCTAATTAGAATAGGATTTAAACTCCTAATCATGATGGAATCCAAACTCCTAATCATGATAGATCTCTAACCCTATCTAATTCTCATAAAGTTCTATAAAGAATCAAAGACACAATCCCAACAATCTCTACCTTGGATTTGGTTCCCAAACTCCCTTGAAGATATATCATCGTCGTCTTAAAACTTTGCCTCTCCCGCTAGAGTCTTCTATTTCTTTCGTAGTTCAAATCGAAGCAGGCACACTCCTAATCAGAACACATGCACTCCAATTAGTTGTCTCGTGACCCTCACTATCATCTGCTTCATCGTGGCGCCTCCACCTCTCTTGTGTGCACCAAGAGATCTTCGTTGCCTCTGATAATAAAAGAAAATCAATCATGCTTGTCCTCCCAACTTGAGCCTGACAATAATCTCCCCCTACTTGTTGTCCTTGTGCTGCACCTACATCGCTCGTCTCGAATCATATCGGTACACCTCTCCTACTCCGCACTACGAGCTATATGCCTCTATCTCCTCCATCACTTGGCTTGGACCGAATATGAGCGCTCATCGTCTTCAAGTCCAATGTCACCATCTCCATTACTCTGTGTGTCACTCGGTCATGCCAGCTTGCAAGCTCCACCTAATTTGGCATTGTCCTCCTCCAGTCTGCACACTAACCAATTCATGCTCCTTATCTGCCATTAGATTTATCTTGTTGTTAAATAACGGAATATCGAACTTCAAACCCGAAGAAGTCACCATTCTCTAACCACGATCAAAATTCAAATTAGTCACTGTAAAGATTGAATTTGATAAAACTGACTCCAAAAACGAACTCAGCACATTGAAAAACCCTAGGAACGACTCCTAGATCACCAAAATCAGCCTCTAAATCCTCGATCAAAAGACAAATCAATCTCAACTGTTGGATCTGTGTGAACAGTACCCGCCACACCGCTATAGTGTTCCTGCTTCAGTGTTTTTCCTTTTTCTTTTTATTTTCATCTTGATTCTTGTAACGTCAATCTTTAATCTTGCACGACGTCGTCTTCTATCTTGCGAATTTGCTCTCGGATCCATCACCATCATTATGGTTCTAATACCACTTGTTAGGGAATTTTACTCTCCCCGCCTACTACAATATGTGCAAATCCAAAGCCAACACACAATCAACAAGATATAAAACAACCATAATCAAGAAAAAAAAGAACATCGGGATTTACGTGGTTCAGTCAACCAACTTCGATCTACGTCCACGGGGCAACAATACGAAAAATTCACTACGTATCAAGGAGAACTACAAGAAAAACCACTCAACTCTTGTCTCTCAATCTCTCAACCTCACATATATAATCAACTCTCAGATTCTCTTTGTTTGTGGAAAAATTTGAAGTAAAAAGACAGTGAAAAAAAATTGACTTGTATTCTCTCAAAATCGATTACAGTTGGATTCCCTGATTATAAAAGAGAAGAGAACGAATTTGGTTCTCCCCTTTGTTTAAAACTGGGTTCTTCATGGTGGCGATGGAGTGCCTCCTTCGATTGCTTGTGTCGAATTTGCTCTCCGTTGACGATCCGACGTTTTGATTCACTGGACGATGTCTTCTCCTCACGATTTGACGTTGTGGAGAACTTGCGTGGCAAGTTTGAAACTCTAGATGAGTTTTGAAGAACTCTGTAAAAGAGTTGATTTGAACCGAAAGTCGGTTATTAAGCCAAGGGATGAAAGCTCTCTGTTGTCGATCTCCAGACCTAAGAATGCTCCAAAGATCCTCTCTTTGCTGCCAAGCTTCAGCGTCAATCCGGCCAAGAAGTTCTAACCCCTCATTGCCAAATCCCAGATCCAAAAAGCCAGCCGGAACTCAGTTGAGTTTACCCATATTTATAGGGAATTAAGGGGTGTAACCGCCCCCTTAATTCTCTCCATAATGGTGTTGAGAGGGGTATAACCGCCCCCCTTAATCTGCTCCCAAGTGGGGCGGAAATCCCTCAGATCATGGAGAGAAAACGGTTCCTACAACCGTTCAGCTCTTGCTTGAATGAGTCAAACGCCCACGTTGGTGTTCAGGACCCTAACTGGGATGAATTTTCGGAATACTTTGGATCTTAACTCAGATCTTGGAGCTGTTGATTCCTTGTCGTAAAGGAGTCGTTCGCTGCACTCGCTTCGAAGGCATCTTGGTTGAGGAGATTTGCCATGTAGGACCTGTGTGAAGGTATGCGCCATAATCCTGCTTCTGGAATGTGGGGGTGAACTCTTCATTTTGAACTTGAGACGCGAGTCTAACCCTTGCATGTTGAATTTGGAACATGGGTGTGACCTCGGCGTTCGGTTTTTGCATCGCGGGTCTGACCTTAGCGTTTGGTTTTCACATCGTGGGTCTAACCTCGGCATTTTGACTTGAAACACGGCTATGACCTTGGCGTTATCGTTTTTGCGACGCGGGTCTGACCTCGGCATTGTGGTTTTTGCGACGCGGGTCTGACCTTGGCGTTTCGATGTGAGATGCGGAGGTGACTTTCATGCATTTTTGACTAAGTCTTTGAGACTTATCTTCAGGTTATTCGTTTCAAGTCTCGGCTCACATCCATTAAGCTAATAGATTTACGAACATGCATAGGATTTTTGACAAACCCTCAGCCATCAACGAATTTGATAAGCCTTTACCGACTACCGTTTGAGTCGGGCTAGCATGTGAATTATTTGAATCTGTTTCACATGTAACGTTGTGCTAAGAGAATTAACCCTCTTAGACTTGATGCTATGATTTTGAATACATAGACTTTGTTATTTTTACGGAAAAAAGACTAACCGGCGACGCATGTTAGGCGTAGACTTATCCCTACTTAGGATTTGGGATAAAGTTCCTCATGCGTGTAAGGCACGGATTTTGGTGTCTTTTTCCCGACAAAAGACTAACCGGCAACGCGTGTTAGGCGTAGACTTATCTCTAATTAGGGATCAAGATAAAGTCCCCCATGTGTGTAAGACATGGATTCTGGTGTTATTAATAACAACCTGCTACGATGTTGAATACGTAGACTTCACCATTATTACGGGAATAGGCTACCCGGCAGCATGTGTTAGATGCAGATTTATCTCTAATTAGGGATCAAGATAAACTCCCCCATGCGTGTGAGGCATGGATTTCGGCGTTATTAATAACAACCTGCCACGATGTTGAATACGTGGGTTTTTGTCCTTTTTTACGGTCAAAGACTCACCGGCAACGCGTATTAGGTGTTGACTTATCCCTTCTTAGGATTCGGAATAAAATTCCTCATACATGCAAGGTATGGATTCAGAGATTATTAATTTAATGATAATCACTGACTACGATATTGAATACGTAGACTTTATCACTGTTTCTTCCTGTGTTATTCGAAACACTAAAAGAAAATTAGAAGTGCCAGAGGTGTAGTATTAACTTGGCGTGAATTTTCACTTAGAGTGAAATTCAGAAAATTTCTTTATTATCACTGGGATAATTCCAGAAAATATTTAATCCACTGGGGATTTTATAATAAAAACTTGCTATTCTTGTTGAAAAAGGATTAACAAGTTCATTGGGGAGAGTTTGACTGTTAGAGGTGTGATGTTAACCTAATAGTATTTTATGGGCCTATCGCTCTATTGAAGAGAGTCGATAAGTTGATTTGTGTTGTCAAAGGTGTGATGTTAACTTGACTGGATTTGTGTTGCGATTGGAGCAACTTTGTGGATTTATCATCCTACTGACGAGGATTGGTAAGTGGATTTGTCAGAGGTTTAGTGTTAACATGACGGGAATTTGTTACGATCGGAGCAACTTTGAGGACTTATCATCCTATTGAAGAGGATTGATAAGTTGATTTTGTCAGAGGTATGATGTTAACGTGATAAGAGAATGTTGCGATCAGAGCAACTTTGCGGACTTATCATCCTATTGAAGAGGATTGATAAGTGAATTTGTCAGAG
>BQKN01065252.1:478094-491078 GCA_022839385.1 Asparagus kiusianus
AGCAACTTTGTGGACTTATCATCCTATTGAAGAGGATTGATAAGTGAGTCTGTCAGAGGTTTAGTGTTAACGTGACATGATTTGTGTTGCGATTGGAGCAACTTTGTAGACTTATAATCCTTTTGACGAGGATTGATAAGGGGATTTTGTCAGAGGTGTGATATTAACGTGACAGGAGGAATATTGCGATCGGGGTAATTTTGAGGACCTATCATCCTATTGATGAGGATTGATAAGTAGATTGTCAAAGGTATGATGTTAACGTGACAAGAGAATGTGTACTTGTGATTTGCACAAGATCTTAGGAATTAGCGTCTCGCTGGGGAGACTTGCTAGGTGAATTTATCATCAGAAGCGATAAGTTCTGATACTTGTGACAAGATTTTGAAGACTTAGTGTCTTGCTGGAGAAGATTGCAATTCGAGCAATTTCGATGACCTATCATCCTATTGACAATGATTAATAAGTTGATTGTCAGAGGTGTATTATTAACGTGACAAATTAGGAGTGATGCAAGATGCATTCATACTCTGTGGGGGTGATGATCGTCAGAAGTGTAATGTTAACTTGACGATGTGAAAGATTTGTTACTCTTAATCCAATAGATTCCAAGCAACCAACCCCCAGTCTTGATTAAGACTTAGCAGGGGAAGAAAAAGAGGTAGACAAGGCACATCACCTAGTGAGGTACTATCCATGAAGTCGAAATAGAGGCACATCACCAGGTAGGCCATTATCTGATGAGTTTGACTATCAGAGGTAACTGTTAACGTGATAGTTTTTGTGGACCTGCCATCCTGTTGAAGAGGATTGGTAAGTTAATGGACTATCAGAGGTAACCGTTAACGTGATAGTTTTGTAGACCTATCATCCTATTGAAGAAGATTGGCAAGTTGATGGACTATCAGAGGTAACTGTTGACGTGATAGTTTTGTAAACATGTCATTCTATTGAAACGGATTGACAAGTTAATAGACTATCAGAGGTAAATGTTAACGTGATAGGTTTGGTAGATTTTGTGGTTGACAGAGGTAATCTATTGAACGTAACAACTCAAAAAATTTATTATTCATAATCCAATGAACTACAAATAAACCAACCCCCAGTCTTGAACAAGTGCAAGGGGGAAAAGAGAAGACATGACACATCGCCTAGTGAGCCATTATCTAATGAGTTTGACTATCGGAGGTAACTGTTAACGTGATAGTTATTGGACCCGCCATCCTACTGGAAAGGATTGACTTCAGCGGCCGTAGTATCTTCCAGTTCTGACTGGGAAGAGTGAGCTTGGTTCGATTGCTCAGGAGAAGATTGGGCTTGGTCTGATTGCTCAGGTTGATCCTGCCTACTTTGTTCTTCAGCTTTGATCCTGGCAATAATCTTTTGAGCCAGTTCGCCTTGAGAGATTAGTTATCTCCAGGAACGACATTCTGCAACTCCTATTCGGGCTAGAACGTCGGTCTGCAAGTTATGTCGACAGGTCTCTACTAAGGTAGACTGTGTCATATCTGACGAACACCAGAGAGCCATGGTTCGAAACCTCTTAACGAAGGCTTTGACGGACTCCCTCTTCTTCTGCTTAGTGGCAAGAATGGGGTATTGATGGAGACTTATGTATCCTCTTCAAAGAATCTTGATAGGAAGAGTCTCTCTAGATCTGCCCACTTTTGGATACATCCGACAGGCAGTTTCCTGAACCATTCAAAGGCAACTCCCTTGAGGGTGCTAATGAATAATCGAGCCAGTATGGCATCGTTTGATATCACATTCCTAGTTTGTGACTTAAAATGATAGATATGTTGATTCGGTGATCCCGTACCGTCAAAAGTTTATAGCGTCGGGACCACGAATTTTGGAGGATAAGGGGCTGCATCCCATTTGGCAGGATAAAGTCTGGTAACTCCCTCATATTGGAGCTTGCTTCTGTTAGCAATGACATTTAGGCGAGCTTCCAATTCCTCAATTTTAGCCGACTGAGGATTTTGCTCATTCTTAGCTTCTCTTCCTTCATCAGAGGAAGATTCTAGGTTGTGGTCGAACACCAATTGTTTGGCTGCATATGAGTAGAATTGACATCCCGAGAGGACCATAGGAATCAGTCGTTCACATTAGAATGAACGAATGACTTGTTGCATCGGTCTTTCTCTCGATGTGAACTCTCTCAAGTCTGTTGTAAAGACTCGAGAATTACTCACTGATTGTGAGGTTTGAATTGGAACCCCCAGTCCATGATTGGACAGGACTGGCTCTTGGTGAACATAAATGTGGTTGAGATTCCTTGAATCCATAAACTTTTTATATCCGCCCCTCGATCTAGTCGTGCTACGCAGAGTATTCGGGGGTCTCGCTGCCCGGTCAGCGAGCCGGGGGTCCAAGGGGCGGCGCGCCCCTAGCCAAGGGGTCCGGGGGGATGGAATACCCCCCGACGGGGTTCGGGATAGCGTCCCGAAGCTCCACGGTATACACCAACTTCTGTATTGGATTTGGAACTTAGGACGCGAGGGTCGCGTTTGGCACTTGAGACACAAGGGTCGCGTTTGGCACTTGAGACACAAGGGTCGCGTTTGGTACTTGAGACGCGAAGGTCGCGTTTGGCACTTGGGACGCGAGGGTCGCGTTTGGCACTTGAGACGCGAGGGTCGTGTTCTTCATTGTTGACGCAAAGGTCGTGTTTTGATTGGGAAACGCGAAGTTGAAGTTCGCGTTCAACGAAGGCTTGAGGTCCGCGTTTTGGCTGTAAAACGCGCCATTGAGGGCCACGTTCATTCTGGTCCTCGCGAAGCTCATGTTTTGGCTCATAAACGCGAAACTTGCGTTCTAAAGTAGAAACCCGAAGCTCAGGGTCGCGTTTAGGCTCACGAACGCGAAGTTCGCGTTGGTTGGAGGATCGACCTTCTCGAAGTTGTGCTTGTCGCTGAGACCTTCTTCTTTGACGAGTAGCGTTCTTCTTGGCCTGTTTTAAGGCTTTTGCAGGGGCATCATCGGCGTTGATTGGATCTATCTCCGTCGTAGGCCTTTTACCACCCATAACACGTCGTGTTGACGCGGGTGTGGAGCTTTCAACTCGTTGAACGAGTTTGGCAGAGGCAGAGCCCAGTCCTTCAGAGGAGGAGCTGTTTGATGAATTTTGGCCAAAGGAGAGGACTTTCTTCGACACTCCAGCAACAATTGGAGATTTAGTCTCCTTGGAGACTTTGTGTATCTTGCGCATATCCTTGGGGCTAAGGGATCCGGAGGAGATGGACTCCTCAAACTTGGCTTGATCAAACTCTACCACGAGAGTTTCGACGGTCGTTCCAGTGAGATGAACGTCGGATTGCGCCACCACTTCTTCATCAGAGAAGCTTCTCCCCAGCAGAGTTGCCATCTTTTGTTTGTGGAAATTTTTGAAATAAAAAGACAGTGAAAGAAAATTAACTTGTATTCTCTCAAAATCGATTACAGTTGGATTCCCTGATTACAAAAGAGAAGAGAACGAATTTGGTTCTCCCCTTTGTTTAAAACTGGGTTCTTCACGGTAGTGATGGAGTGCCTCCTTCGATTGCTTGCGTCGAATTTACTCTCCATTGACGATCCGACGTTTTGATTCACTGGACGATGTCTTCTCCTCACGATTTGACGTTGTGAAGAACTTGCGTGGCAAGTTTGAAACTCTAGACGAGTTTTGAAGAACTCTGTAAAAGAGTTGATTTGAACCGAAAGTCGGTTATTAAGCCAAGGGATGAAAGCTCTCTGTTGTCGATCTCTAGACCCAAGAATGCTCCAAAGATCCTCTCTTTGCTGCCAAGCTTCAGCGTCAATCCGGCCAAGAAGTTCCAACCCCTCGCTGCCAAATCCCAGATCCAAAAAGCCAGCCGGAACTCAGTTGAGTTTACCCATATTTATAGGGAATTAAGGGGTGTAACCGCCCCCCTTAATTCTTTCCATAATGGGGTTGAGAGGGATGTAACCGCCCCCCCCCCTTAATCTGCTCCCAAGTGGGGCAGAAATCCCTCAGATCATGGAGGGAAAACGGTTCCTGCAACCGTTCAGCTCTTGCTTGAACGAGTCAAACGCCCACATTGGCGTTCAGGACCCTAACTCCGCGTTTTAGACTGGAGACGCGGAGTTGGGTACCCGCTGGACGTTAAAAAATGCGGGTTCGAACCCCGCGTTTTAATGTTGTAACGTGGGTTCGACCCTGGCGTTTTGATGTTGTAACGTGGGTTCAACCCTAGCGTTTTGATGTTGTAACGTGGGTTCGACCCTCGCGTTTTGACGTTGTAACGCGGATCCGACTCCAGCGTTTTAGTATTGACACACGGGGAGGACCTCCGCGTTTTGGTATTGATACACGGGGAAGACCTCCGCGTCTTTCCTTGAAGAGATTATCACCAAGTAATCTCTTTTGTCATAGCGCTGCAAAGATCATTGTCTAGTAATCTTCATCTTGGCTCCTTGAGAATTATGAGAGTCGTCAAATTGTAACTCCCGATATTGATTATGAATGCTGTTGAACTAGGCTCTCATCGGTTGTCGTGAAGGTCGTCAGATTGTAACCTTCATCGATCTACGTGAAAGTCTTCAGATTATAGCCTTCTGGAAGTCGTCGGATTGTAACTTCTATCATCGGTGTTTGATGGGGGATAAGCTATCTATTGTGATTTTTAGACAGCCTACACTCTTCAAAGCTCACTCCTTGTAATCTTTTGCACGGATAAAGATCACGAAATCATCGCCTCTCGCACAATATTCTTGAATCGGGTTACGCCCTCTGTTAACCCTAGATTACAAGAATATTAGCTCTCTCTCTCTCTACTACATCTTCTCTCTACTCTCTTCTTCTTAGTTTTTCCTCCAACAATAGAAGAATATATATAGGTAAACCAAAACTCTATCTCTAGCCTAACTTCCTAATTAGAATAAGATTTAAACTCCTAATCATAATGGAACCCAAACTCTTAATCATGATAGATCTCTAACCCTATCTAATTTTCATGAAGTTCTACAAAGAATCAAAAACACGATCCCAACAATCATACGATTTCTTTTGTGATGTTAAAAAGGTTAGTTCATCATGACTCTTCTTTTCGTTTGAAAAAAAACCACTGATACTTCATACCTCGATGGCAAAAGAGAGAAATAAAATGTTTTGAAATATATTGCTTTTTTATAGGACAAATTTTCAAAATCAACCTTTTTGTCATTTTATATAGCAAAACCGACCCCATTTGAAATTATTCAGCAAAACCGACCCTTTTCTTCTGAAAATGTTCGGTTTTGTTGCACGAGAAATTTTACAAAATACACGAGACTACTAGTCCCGTGTATTTCGACCCAGCTCTGAATTGCACGGGACTAGCAGACACAGCTCTAAATTGCACGGGACTAGCAGTCCTATGCAATGCATTGCTTTATGCGTGGCCCCCTCCTTTCCTCATTTGCTTCACCTGTGACTCCCTTAACCCCCTACCTCATTTGCTTCACCCGTCAATCCCTTAACCCATACCCTCTCTCTTGACCCCTCTTGACCCCTCCGCTCTCTTGTCCCTGTCTCGACGCCGCCGACCAAGCAAACTCTGACCAAACAAGATCCGACCAAGTAAGCTCCGACCAAGGTAATGTTGTTGTTTTTTTGTTGTTGTTATTTTTTGTTTAGCCATGAAATTTTCAGAATGAAGTTGAAATTTGGGATCATGGTTGAACCAAGAGTATTGTGGCTTGGGATTAGGGTCTTTTGCTTTTCAGTTGAGATGTGGGAATAAGGATTAGTTGACATTTGGGATTAGGGTTTTAGTTGAGATTTTTGATTAGGGCTTTTTGCTTCTCAATTGAGATTTGGGATTCGGGTTTAGTTGAGATCTGGGATTAGGGTTTAACCATGATTAGGGTTTAGACATGAATAATGTGATTTGGGATTAGGGTTTTTAGCCATTATTTGCTTTGCAGTTGAGATCAGGGTTTTAAATTTGACTTTAAATTAAGATTAATATTTCCATTTATAATAGAGTATATACGTATGGTGGAATGTTGATTTTTAGTTTTGATGGAAAACTCTATACCCATTATTTGCTTCTTCAATGGGAGCCTCCGCATCGGATTGAATAGTATGCCGATGTAAAAGGGATGTTCTAGGAAAATGTTCATGCTATCTAAGTCATTCAATTTTGATGGAATGATGAATGAAATACACAGAGTTACGAAAATTAATAAAGCAGAGTATGCAATTAAAGTGTTCTTCAATTGTCCGATTAATGAGAGTAGAACTATTACTGTGGCAATTACCGACGATGAGGAATTGAATGACATGAAATAATTAGTGGAGAAGCAAGTGTCAATTGAGTTGTTCATTGAGAAGTATTCGATTCAAGAATTTGCCCAAGTTACACGACCTTAAGGAGAGTTTTCTCGGATGCTTGACTTAGACAATGAGTCGAGTGGTTTTATGACATCTCCAAGTCAAGAGCCATGGTTTCAGCTACAACATTTAAGTGGGCATTCTCTTGGTGGGACGTCAAGTACTATATTTAACGACGCTTTGGGCTATGTTACGGGTGATCTACCGGCTGGATCAATTATAGAAGAAGAAGCAAATGATGACTCAGAAGATACTGAAGAAGAAGGCATGCAAATTGATAGTATGCATGTGACAGTTGGAATCGATGATGATTCTCGTTGGATGGAACAATTTAATGTTAACAATGATTATGTTGAAACTAAAGATCCGTTGCCCGACGAGTTTTATAATGAAGATTGGATAAATACTTCACAAGCTGAATTTGTTGATGTCGGTCCAAATTTTTAACGGCCTGAGGACTTCACTTTTAAAAAGGGGACCTATTCGAGAGCAAGGAAGCATTGATCTTTACAGTCCGAGAATAGTATATCAAAAATCGAGTCAAATTCAAGCCTGTAAAAACTAATGCAACACACTACTATGTAAAATGTTATTTCAACTAGAAGAATGAAATAGAGAATGCAAATGAGCAAGATGAGAGAAACAGGAAATGTCCTTGGCTACTAAATGCAGCTGTGAGGAAATCATCAAATGTACAATTTGTAATATCTAGATATTACGGGCTTCATACATGTTGCAATCCGTCGGTGGATGTCGATCATTATTCTGCATCTTCCTCTTATATGTGTAAGCTAATTATGCCTGAAGGTAGAACTGAACTTGATCTAAATACAAATCAGATATTTCAAAGGGTGTATGATATGCGAGGAATTAAGATATCTAAATATAAGGCATATAATACAAGAAGAAAAGCGTTGTCTAAAATATTTAGAGATTGAGAAAAATCTTATGAATTACTTCCACAGTACCTTGAAGCTATCAAGCGAAATAATCCGGGTACTGAATTTGAAATATTGTCTGAAGAGATTGCATCGGGAATGGAGAGGTTCACTCGAGTATTTTGGGCATTTGGTCCTGCTATTAAGGGCTTCACTTTTTATCGTCCGTTATTAAGCATTGACGGTACACATCTATATGGCAAGTACAAAGGTGTGCTTCTTATGGCGACCGGTGTAGATGCAAATGGCGGTTTATTTCCTCTTGCATTTGCAGTTGCGGTGGTAGAGGATACTTCTAGTTGGAAGTGGTTCTTTGAACTTATATACAAGTGGATTCCTAGTGTTCATGCGCCCAGATTAATTACTTTCATCTCGGATAGGATGAAAGGAATTATAAGGGCATTACATGAGGGTTTTGGTGCACCACATCACCATCGATATTGTTTAAGGCATATAAGAGATAATTTTAAGAAAAAACATGATGAGATTAATTTGCAAAATCTTTTGTGGCAAGCTGGGTGTGCAACCGATACATTAGTGTATGCATATTGTAGAGAGAAAATCAAGTCTTTGTTATTAGATGCACATAATTGGATTGAACATAACTTGAAGCCTCAATTCGAGCATCAATGGGTATTATGTAAGGATGAGGGTGTGCGGTTTTGCATGATAATAACTAATTGTTCCGAGAGCTTTAACGGCGTTCTTAAAGGAGCACGAGCTATGCCAATACAATCATTGGTTGTAAGAACGTTCTATAGGCTAAACTCATACTTCAACAAAAGACGTGAGGACGTCGTAGACTGGACAACGTGTTACACACCAAAAAATAAGTCTATTTTGCATAGAAGAATTGAGACGGTAAGATTATGTCAAATTACTGTATTCAATAACAATGAATGGTGGGTATAGGATTATGACGATATCTACACCGTTAAATTGTGGCTAAAAGAGACCTTCTCAGTGTCGTTGCCTTTTGATGCGCCACCAATATTGATTGAGCAACATGCACTTGCATACATTATGTACATGATCGGTTCAATATTATTTCCAGATTCGAGTAAAGATAAAGTGCATGCCAGGTATCATTTTTATCAGTATTTACAATTATGCCTATTGAATTAGCTTATTTTGATAACTTTTAATGTTGTGAAAATGCTATGTGGTTACCACTTATCGGGGACTTGGACACGTGTGGTGCGTTATCGTGGGGTAGTGCGGTTTTGGCATATCTATATAGAGAGATGTCCAAAGTTACATTCATCAAAAATAGTGACTTTAAAGGGTGTCTCAGCTTACTGCAAGTATGGGCATGGGAGAGACTGCATTTGAAGTCGAGACTATGCGTAAATTTACAATTAGATGGACAAATTCCACTGGGATGCAGGTATTATATTTTTTAACGTAGTAAATATAATTGTAGTTATTATTGTGGTACTGAATTTTAAAAATAACACAGATGGAATATCCAAAAATGTTATGATGAGACCCCGGCTAGACAGTTAGATTTCTACCGAAATGAGCTTGACCGCATGAAGATTTTTCAAGTATCATTTCTATAAAAATGAGTTTTTTCTTCTATATATCAACTTTCATTTTAATGATATGCGACAATTATATGTAATACTCCGTAGATGGAATGGGAGCCCTACACCTAATTCCTCAATCATCTACCCCCGATATGCATAGAATACACAGTTATATGGAGAGCCAGAGTTCCTCTAATATGTTTCGAGATAGTAGAAATGTATGTACCAGACCGCGTGCTTCGACAATTTGGTCTTGCACAATATGTTCCGGAATTTGTTGAAAAAATAGAGAGGAAGGCGAAGAAAGAAGGCCAACAAAAGGACTAGGCAGCTGTGCATCAAAATTATATACACAGATGGAATGATAGATATTTTTATATTGTTGAGCAAATTGAGCCAACTCCCCAGGAATCAGATTACTTCACTTGGTATTGGGGGATAACCAGAAAATGGATACTCCATGCGACCACATCCCCGGTTGAGTTGCAAAGAGGATATGTGCCTCGGGGTATAGATGAGAGAGAATTAATAAGTATTTTCAAATTTATTTTAAGTTTATTTTTATTAGTATTTTTCAATATTTCTAAATTGAGTTTTTTGAAAAATTTGCGGGTATCAGCAATAGATGATGTTCAAACCATTGCAAATCGTGGCTTGAAATTAGCTCGAGCAGGTAATGTAGAATTAAATATGGAATTTACATATTGTAATTTGAATTTTAAAGTAATTTTTGCGTTTCGGATTTTTTTGAATTATCTCTCGCAGGTACATATCCCAAAGCACAGAAACATGCATCAATATATCAGTCGATAATGCAGAGGCTTCACCAAGCCTTACATCGAACTCATGAAGACCTTCATGATGGACGAGAGGTAGCGCAATTAGTATACACCCGTCAACCACGACAAAGACGAGGACGACGCAGAAACGACAATGAAGCTGGGCCTTCCCAACGTGTTGACGACGGAGCTGGACCGTCACAACCACAAACACAACCGGATCATGAACTCATCGAAGGTTGGGATGGAGGAGGCCGAAGACAAAGGAGGAGGAGAAGAGTTCTTGGATGTATGTAATCTAATCGTTATTGTTATATAAATTACAATCCTATTTTGATATGTACATTACAAACATATTTCGGAACAATAGATGGTTTTTGGATTTGTAGCCGAGACTATTGTGTGACTTATTGGATTCGTAAGTGGGTTTGTGGTGTAATTTGGTGGATTTGTATCGGTTTGTGGTGTATTTTATGATTTTTTTTATTTGATATATGCGTTTCTACAGGGAATTGACATGAAATGCAATGGTGTAATTTATGATTGTTGCATTTGAGGAATCAATTGTTGGATTTGATATATTTGTAGTTATATGCTAAGGCATTTGTTGGATTTGATATATGCATTTGAAATATGAGTTTGTACAGGGCATTGCAACAACGCAGCAGAAATACATGCACACGGGAAATGCACGGGACTGCTAGTCCGGTCCATTGAATTGTGGCTAGGAAGTGCACGAGACTTACAGTCCCGTGCACTTGTTTTTTGTAAAGTTGGAGCTCTCTGCTCAAAAGACGGGACTGCTAGTCCCGTGTCTTGAGCAGAGGCAATTACCAAGAAGTGCACGGGACTAGCAGTCCCGTGTTTTGAGCAGAGGCAAGGCAATGCATTGCACGGGACTGCTAGTCTCGTGCAATTCAGAGCTGGGTCGAAATACACGGGACTAGCAGCCCCTTGTATTTCGTAAAATTTCTCGTGCAGCAAAACCAACCCTTTTTCAGAAGAAAAGGGTCGGTTTTGTTGAATAATTTCAAATTGGGTCGGTTTTGCTATATAAAATAGCAAAAATGTTGATTTTGAAAATTTGTCCTTTTTATATGCATTTTGTTATTATATTTTTTTAAAGACAGAATTCCTTGAGCATTAACAGCAATAAGTTAAAATTTACTAATCTCTTTTTTTTTTATTAAAAACCAAAAATCTGGCAATAAATGAAAACATCCCTGCGCAGTTTAATATTGTACTTATTCCCTATTTTCCTTCAGGAAAAAGTAAATAAATAAACAAATAAAAAGGCCTATTACTCTAGGCTCTACTAGTGATCTTCCTCCATGGAGTACTTTCGAGTTATCAAGTGCTTTATTAACAGACCGCGAGTCTTCAGGCCCTGAAATTCCATAAAAGCATAATTTTGATATTAAAATTTGATACTTTTACTCCTGAAGCCGAAGCTCTTACCTTGACCGTGTTCCCTAATTCTTCTTCAATGAAAGCTAACAGCTGCTTCGGAAGACAGAGGAGTACTGGTACCAAAGAGTTAACATGTGCTGAACCCCGAAAGGAGATGAAAATGGATTAGAGATACAAAGAATACCTTAACTAAAAAGAAACAGGAGCTAGCATGTGATCATCGAGTGACGGCCGGCCTGCTTTATATAATATAGATTAGTGACTTGCAAACTAATATATATATATATATATATATGATGGGTGTTCCCTTTTGATGTACGTAGGTATTCACCAAGTTTAATTTCCAATTAAATATTTAGCCCCCCCTCATTTCTGCATGTAATGTATGCCTATCCATCCGGCCCTTCTTTCACATCAATTAAGTAGAGTACATTCCGACTCCGAGAAAATCAATGAAAGAAGGTGCTTCGAAAGGGGCGTCATCGGGCCCCCTAACACTACTATTGGGATCATCATGCGACGATACCGCTCCATTTTCAATATTACGGCCTGAGGTTGTCGCTCCGCATGCAGCCGCAGAAGCGTCATGAGGTGATGCCGCCGGGTAATAACTACTAAAAGACTGCTGCGTCGCGAACAGGTAAGGAGCAGCTGCAGCTGGTGTTGTCGTTGGGTAGCACGACCGCTGGCCGTCAACGTTGAGGAAACCCTTCGAGGGAGGGGAGGATATTCTCGTCTTCCCACGGGCCCTTGTTGTTGGACCTGCAATAGTTAACCAAAAACCACGCCATCATTAATTTGACCGCTACTAGCTAGTGCTAGCGATAATTGATTAACAATTAAGCTTAATAGAACATTATTTGTTCCTATCTGCTTTGCTTGCACGCTAAATGTGGAAATATGCACATACTACTTTTAGGGAGCTTGCTCTCGTTCGTTCGTTTTTTTGGTCCCCCCCACCCCCACCCTCCTACAGTCCTACTCGTAGCAACACAGCGTGGTGCTATGTATCACATGAAAACTAACTAGCATGCAAAAGAATGAATGCAAGTGATCAGTTCGAGCTTTTGTGGAGGTTTGTCAAGTACGGTTTGGTGTGGGCAAGCTTTCTCTGCTATCGGTGTCCTGGCAGGATCTAGTTTTCAGCAATTCACTTGCTATTTTAAGCGAACTTTTAATTTATGTTTGGCTCAGACAGCTGGAACAAAAAGTTCCAGGTGTGCGCAACATGCTCGTTATTTATTGAAGTTCAGAGAGAGAGAGGGGGGGACGATGGACGGAAATAAGAACAGGATTGATGATGTGCACCAGGGACCGTAATAACCGGCGGTAGCATATACAAACGAAACAGATATCGCGTAATTACAGCAGATAAGAGGCGAAGGGCAGAGGTACACACCGGGTGCTGACAGTGATAGGAAATCAAAAGGACTCTGCTGTGCACAAGCTAAGTGATGATGGCTCGATGAAATCTGCGGATCTCTTCCTTCACCGGTCATCAAGTGATTCGAGCCCAGATCAAGGGCAGCAGAATAAGAGAAACGATATCGAGAGGGGCCATGATCCTCCACCTCGTGAGTTGCAGCAGCAGCAGCAGCAGCCTGATCCTCCGCCTCACGATGGCTGGCGAGTACTAGAGACGATGTCCTCCTGAGATGATGAGATTGGGGGAGCTTCCTCCTCCTGTAACCGCTCGACTGTTCCCTGTATTTCCTGGCCATGATCACGTGCCAGTGATTCTTCACCGCGTTGTCGGTCCTCCCGGGGAACAGCCTAGCGATCATAGCCCATTTGTTGCCGTACAATCTGTGAGCAGCCATCAGCTTCTGTTCCTCCTCTTCGCTGAAAGCCCTCCTGTTGATCCTTGGGTCTAGCTGGTTGAACCATCTCAGCCTGCAGCTCTTCCCTTTCGTCCCCATTATTACATTCCGATACAAAGTTTTAACCCCCACCGCCAGATAAAATTATAAAAAACAAATTAACAAACATAT
>BQKN01065252.1:510038-529485 GCA_022839385.1 Asparagus kiusianus
TTGAAGAGTCGGCGGTCCACGGATATCGACGTCCCCGTCACAGGCCAACAACCCACGCAAGCGAGACCGTACCAAACCGGGATCTCGTGTTTATTTTCGTTAAAGTTATAACCCTTTTGTTTTCATTTTATCCTGTTGTAACGCTCAAAGTTGTAACAGATCTCGAAAAAGAGAACATCAATGAAAACAGCAACTTTTACCGGAAACACCCCCGTGGTACCTCCGAGGGTCAAGTCAGCTGGTGAGCTTGAGTGAGGTTTGAGGGAAAATCCCTAGGCCATTGAGGTCCTTAGAGGGTACTTTTCGAGAGTTATTAGTTCTTTTTAACAAAGGTAAATTCAGAGCTTTTGTGAAGTAGTAGCAGAAAAAATATATCTATGCCCCATTTTTTTACCTTCTTTCCCTCCTTTTATAGCCCATCGCCTCTGAGAGTTTGACCCTTTGGCTTTGACTATGCATAGGAGACAGTTGAGGGGTGAGCAGGCAAGCTGCTGAGTCATCTTTCTTCTTCCAGATGTCGGTTGACGATTGGAAGGGAAGTCATTCGAGTACAGGAGAGAAATGTCTCCTCAGTATCCTGAATTTGACAGATGAGGCAGGGCAGAGGATAGGCCAGCTGCTTGGTGGTCCTTCCCCCTTCAGATGGCGGCTGGTGATTGGAGAGGAAGTCATTCGAGCCCAGGAGAGCATCATGGCGATCCCTGAGAAATGACTTGTGAGTAGAATAAGCGACTTATGCACGGGATTTGTCAGAGCAGAGATCTTAATGGGACTGATCAATGTTGTAGTGCCGATTGACATCTGAATCGAGCTTAGCTGGATCTCATCCCCTTAGTAGAGGCGGGTTGGTTATTGGGTTGTCTTTATGATTTTCCGACCCGACAGTCGAGTGAGCTTCGGGTCGAGTGTATGGTCGAGACGTTTGCTTGAGGAGTCATCTTAATTACGGGGGACCGACTGATCCCGCACTTCGAGTCGGTAATGATGACCATTGGTCAAAAGTGACTTGTCTGCTCGACTGGCCGATAAACTTGCCATTTGCTGGGCTTTTGGGCCTCTGAGCTGGTTTGGACCATGGCTTTTTTAAGCCTATGCAGACAATCTTTCGATATCTTCATCTTTAGATGGTAAATTACTATAACACATTTCAATTAAGTGTTTTGTGCTTCTATAATATACCGTGATCAACTGCTTTTAACTACATTCAAATGTCCTCCATAAATGGCACAATTAAGATTATCACTACACTGTTTCAAGTTTTCAAATATATATACTTAAGCATTATCATTACGACCATACATACATACATACATATGAGGCGAGGAACGCTGTTGATAACAAAGAAGGGGAACCTCAAAAGGGAACAAGTGCTACAATTTGATCCCGAGGTGATCGATCAGAGGCAAAATAGACAGACGTTGGTACGAGTTGCCGTGCGAGCACTCTTGATCGCGGAATTATCAAGAGTGGTGTGAAGAAAACGACAGAATAACATAAGATTATAATTTGAACGAAGGAAAATACCTTCTCTAGATTATGAGAATCAATTGGATTACAAATCTCTCCCTCACAATCTCTCTAGATCAAAGAATAACCTCCCTGATCTCTTTTCTGATTATAATCTCAGTCATTCCTCTAAACCCTAATCCTTTTGATTAGGATCTCTCTTAGACTTAAAACCCTTTAGATCTACATCTGGCCTCTAACCTCTCCATTAGAAACCCTAAACAATCCCTATTTATAGGGTTTACAACGTGGTGGAAACCTTGTAAATAAATAAGCCCAAAAAGGATCAGGAATCCCCGTCAAAACAGAATCCAAAACGAACCAGGAAAAGCCCAGGAACCTGTCGCGATCGACCGCAGTGACCATCGCGGTCGACCGGATAGAGTTCTAGTCTTAAACCCTACACCGTGCAGGTTGGCGGTCGACCGAGCATGTCGCTACAGTCGACCGGCCAGAGTTCTGCCAGTTTACCTATTCTTCTGCCTTTTGCTCATTCTGACTTCTTTCGCCGTCCTCTATGACTCCAACCACGCTTCTATTCTCAAGATATCATGGAATCACCTATCCTCAAGCTCTCATGAGGATCGCTAAGCTCCCAAAGCAGAGAAGAAGATACATCTGTATCATGGCTCCCCTCTTGAAGAACTTAAAGTCCATTTCAAGTTAGAACTTCTGCTGAAGAAACTCTCGAGCTCCTCCATCTTTGTTGTCTTCAGTCATCTTCTTCTTCCATAGTCTCTGAACTCCTTCCAAAGAAAAGGATATCGCCAAGCTTCTTGTATTGCGATCGAGTCAGGACCATACACAGGATGCCCCCCCCCCCCTTCACAGGATCTGATGCTCTAATACCAACTTGGTACGAGTTATCGTGCGAGCACTCTTGATCGTGGAATTATCAAGAATGGTGTGAAGAAAACGACAGAAGAACACAAGATTATAATTTGGGCGAAGGAAAATATTTTCTCTAGATTATGAGAATCAATTGGATTACAAATCTCTCTCTCTCTCTCTCAATCTCTCTAGATCAAAGAACAACCTCCCTGATCTCTTTTCTGATTACAATCTCAGTCATTCCTCTAAACCCTAATCCTTTTGATTAGGATCTCCCTTAGACCTAAAACCCTTTAGATCTACATCTCGCCTCTAACCTCTCCCTTAGAAACCCTAAACAATCCTTATTTATAGGGTTTACAACGTGGTGGTAATCTTGTAAATAAATAAGCCCAAAAAGGATCAGGAATCCCCGTCAAAACAGAATCCAAAACGAACCAGGAAAAGCCTAGGAACCTGTCGCGGTCGACCACAGTGACCATCGCGGTCGACCGAACAGAGTTCCAGTCTCAAACCCTGCACCGTGCAGGTTGGCGGTCGACCGCGCACGTAACTGCGGTCGACCGGCCAGAGTTCTGCCAGTTTGCCTGTTCTTCTGCCTTTCGCTCCTTCTGACTTCTTTCGCCGTCCTCTATGGCTCCAACCACGCTTCTATTCTCAAGATATCATGAGAATCACCTATCCTCAAGTTCTCATGAGGATGAGGATCGCTAAGCTCTCGAAGTAGAGAAGAAGATACACCCGTATCAGACGTCCAACCAAACAAACAACGCAAGTCGGTTGCTAGACAAGGGACTAAAACTTGCCATGTTTTCAAGATTTACTTTGAACATGATCGATCAGAACCGGTGCCTGTTTGATTCCTTTAAATAAGAGCGTGCAAGATTTGGGTCAATCAAGAACTATAAAATGCACATGTACCCTTGTTGAGCACAAGTGAAGAATGTCATGAGATCCACTTTGAAAGCCAAGTGGGTTGCACAATAATATTTTAGGGGACATGACATGGGTCCACCAGTTAAAGAGGTTTCTGTACACTTTGGTCATGTTGGACCTGCCCTCATGTGGCAACAAGGAAAAGATTTGATTTGGAATGCAACCGCAGAAATAGAAGCCACAGCTTCTTTCAAGAAAGGATTAATTACATTCATGTACCTTGAAGTCTGTGCATCCACACTAACACCGTTTGCTTTTTTTTTTCCTGAATTAAAGTTCTTGGTGGATGTTTGCCGGTGTTAGTGTTAGGTAGGGTTTTTAGTTAGGGTTACAATTAGGATTGGGGGTTCGATTAGGGTTATTATAGCAAATGTCAGTAGAGAAGTTCATGGTTATAACAATAACTGTAACCTGACAACATCCAACAAAAATCAAGAAAAGGAAATCGGTACAATGAAATCAATAAAATAATATTTTTATCCATTTCCATTCCTAAAACTCACCCACAACATCCAATAAAATATTATTTTTATCCTCCAACTCATCTCATTTCATCTCCTTTCTTATCTTTAAAAATAAACCAAACACAAGAAATGTGTCACATCATCCAACTCATCACATCTCATTTTATCTCATTTTTAAACATCACACACATCATCCAATAATATTGTGACAACTCATCTCATCTCATTAAACATTCCTTTCCATCCATTTCCTCAAAAAAAAACAAGAAATCAATTTCCTTAAGTACGTGTCACATCATCCAATAATATACCTCCAACTCATCTCATCTCATCTATTTTCTTATTTTTAAAAACGAACCAAACACAAACAACCTCAAAACATCATCCAATAATATACCTCCAATTTATTTCCTTATTTTTTTAACCAACCAAACAACCTCAAAACAAGTTTTTTAAAAAATCACTCACATCATCCAATAATAAGGTGACAACTCATCTCATCTCATCTCCTATTCTATAATTTTCTTCTTTTTTAAGCCAACCAAACAACTTCAAAATAATTATAATAGGAAATAGGTTTCCTATTTTTTGATTTCCCAGTTTTTTTTGCCAAACGAACAGCCCCCTAACCAAGATCCAACAAATGACCTCTTTCAGCAAAAAATAACAGTGTTAGTGTGCCGTCACATTAATTGCAGGGTCGCTTGTATAATTACAGTGTGTTGTCTTAAGGTTACCCGTGTAGATACCAGAGTTCAGGGCCGTCTGTGTAATTACACCATACATACATACATGAGGGTAGAATGACAAAAAAAGCGACAAGAAAAGAAAAGAACACCGTAGGGATACAAAGTGGAATTTTTGGATGCAATAATACTGCAAAGAAGTGAGGATATGTGGAGAGGCAAGAAATTCAAAGATTCTACAGTTTTATTGAACTATGTGTTAGGTTTTAGGAGAAAATGCTTCTAGCCCCCAAAATGAGCCAGAACGTACGTCTCACCCCCCAAGACTTTTTCAACAGGTGTTCTACCCCAAAAACTCACCCGATTTTCCTCTAGCTCCCAAAACACCCCCCCACGTGACATGTTGTCTAAAACCAACATAAATCTTCCCAAAATGCCCCAAAGAGAGCTGTCATCGTTGATTGATAATGGGTTATCTTGCTTAGGATTGATGAGAAGAAGATGGGAGAGGAGAAGGGAGAGTTGGATTATTCGCCGCCCTCCCCTTCCTCTGAGGAGACCTCTCCTCCGTCGACCCCTGCCTCCCGTCCCTCCTCTCCACCCTCTCCTCCGTCGGCGCCAGCGAGTGCTGACATAAGCACGACACCTTCCTCCACAACCTTGTCGACGTCCACCGCATCCTCCACCTCTGGCGCTCCCCCTCCCCCGTCTCCCTCTGCGGCCTCTTCCACTCCGCCTCTCCAACTCCTACGTCAACCTCGCCATCTTTGACCCTCACACCTCCCGCGACCGCTTCTGGGAATCCCCCCCACCCCCCGTCGAACGCCTCGTCAACCGGTTCTGCGTTGTCGACCGCCAGTCCCTCATCCACGCCGGCATAGGCTTCCACTACTCCGATGGCGAGCTCGCCGACCATCTAGATGCGTCCAGGAACTCCCTCCTAGCCGACGGCCCGGTACCCCCATCATATGAACGGCGACGAGGCGTGGAGGTAGAAGATCATCTCCCTCCTGCCCCCGAAAGGCGTGACGTTGAAGCACATTACGACCAACAAGGGCGTACGCATGCCGAGGAGAAGAGAGAGCTGGGTTTAGCTCTTCTTCTTCTTGCTTATCTCATTTGAGAAAATTTATATATTCATTTGAGTGATTTTGAGGTGGAGGTTGCTTCCTGTGTGCTTGAGCTTGCCTCTGTTTGAGAGAAGCAACCGACCACTGAGTTGCTTCCTGTGTGTCTGGTAATAATATTTCACTTTTAATTTTTGGGGAAATTGTAATAATATTTCACTTTTAATAACATTTTCAAAAGCCAAGGGATTTACGCATTGCTTGTTAAGGTTGCGAGTTGCTTGTTAAGGTTACGGGTTGGTTGTTAAGGTTACGGGTTGATTGTTAATATTACGTGTTGGTTGTTAAGGATAAGTGTTGGTTATGAAGTTAACCTTCACAATCAACCCATAACCTTAACAACCAACCCGTAAACATTCACAACAAACGCGTAACCTTAACAATCAACTTGTAACCTTAGCAAGCAACTCGTAACGATTTATTGTTAAGATTGCGGTTTATTGTTAAGGTTACGGTTTTTTGTTAAGATTACGGTTTACAACAAAAATCATGTATCTTTAATAAGTATTTAATGAAACATCTGCAAATATAGAAACAAAATGCCTCCAAATTTTTAATGTAAGAATTATAAGACCAACATATTCCTAATTTAGAAAAAAACTGTTGATGTCCGAGATCACACAGTCGATGAGAGCTGCCCGTTAATGTCGAAAAGTGAGAGGATGAGAGATGGGACGGACTCCTCCTCCGATTTTATGCCTGATCCTTGGACTGAAATTTCTGATTCTTCTGCACAAACAAGAAGAACGAACCCGTAAGAGGGCGGGGCTAGTTTTTCCTGTGGTACCTCCGACGATCAAGTCAGCTGGTGAGCTTGAGTGAGGTTTGAGGGAGAGTCCCGGGACCATTGAGGTCCTTGTCAAGGGGTACTCTTTTTTAGTTATTAATAAAAAGAAAGTTGATCAAGAGGGAGAAAATGATCCCCCGAATTCAATGAAGGTCCAGCCTCTTCGTAGAGTCAAGATTAAAAGAAGAAGAAGAAGACCCTCCCCCTCACCTTACCTTCCTTCATCCCTTCTATAGTCCTTCGCCCTGAGATTCTAACCCTTGGCTCTGACTATGCACAGGAGGGCGTTGGCGGGGTGAGTAGACAGGTGTTGAGTCATCCTCCACTTTACAGATATCGGCTGGTGATTGGAGGAGAAGTCATTCGAGTACAGGAGAGGATATCTAAATGATATCTAGGAAGTGACTTGTGAGCAGAGTAAGCTGTTTATGCCTAAGATTTGTCAGAGTTGAGATCTTAATGGGATCGATCAATGTTGTAGTGTCGATCGATGTATATCTGAAAGGAGCTGAGTTGGAGCTTATCCCCTTAGTAGAGACGGGTTGGTTTTCGAGTCGTCCTTATGACTTGCCGACCAGATAGTCGAGTGGGCTTCTGGCCGAGGAGACAGCTAAGTAGATGGTCGAGCCGACTATTTGAGGAGTCGTTACGATTTATGAGGGGTCGACTAATCCCGCACTTCGTGCCCGTAAAGATGACTCGTCGCTAGGCAAGTCGATAGATTCGTTCTTGACTGGGCTTTGGGCCACTAAGCTAGTTTGGGCCATAGCTCTTTTGGGCCTATAAAGACATAGTTTCTCGATATCTTTGTTTTTGGATGGTGAATTACCATAACAGATGGCCCTTTTCACTCAGCGCTGACTTTAATCGGGTTCGAGTGAAATAGATGAGAGCTTCTGATCAGCATAAACTCGCTTAAGACGTTTGAGGGTTTTTAGCCAATTGATCGTGGCTGAAGATGTGGTATAGGACTTTCTATCTAACCACCATCTCCTATGAATCGATATCTTGAACCGCTTTTTTAGAGGAGACGAAACGTTGTGGACAGATCGAGTGACGCTTCCTTGCCAATTTATTGACGTAGAATAATGTGCAGGAGCGGTGGTTGGTATTTCGAGCAATCCGTTTCGGATTCTCTAGGTGGATCTTTCTTGGTTGCTTCATGATTGCGCCTCTTGAGTTCTTCTGTACGCTTCTTTGGAGGCTTATAAATATCCTAGGGGCTGAGAGGATTTTCTCACAGAACTTTCATCTTTAAAATCGTTGTACTTTTGTAAAGAAGGAACTTTTTCATAGCTTCTCCAGCTCCCTCTTCTTGCCATCGTAAAGAAAAGCTTGTCGTACTTCGGCGTCTACGTTCAAGGGTCCTTAGGGATCAGTTGAAATGGGCGCGCGAGAGATTCGACATTCCTCGAGCCTTAACACTTGAGAAACCCAAGCTGACAGAGTACGTATATAATCATGGCGAGGGGCGAGTGCCATTGTACTTGGCACATCTAGAGCAGGGTCTGTGACTGCCTCTCCATCCCTTTGTTAGGGGAGTATATGTAGCTCTGGGGGTTTCCCCCATGCAGTTTTATCCGAATGCGGTAGGAGCTTTGGTGGCCTTCGTGATCATCTGCTACCGAGTTGGGGTACGGCGCAGCATAAAAGTATTGGGTCATTTGTTGAGTGTGGGATCGACTGAAGGGGACCCACACTATTTTTATCATATTGATGATAATTTTAAGCTCTCCCTGGATCTTCCTGAATTGGAGGAGGATTGGAGGGAGCATTTTGTGTAGGCTTATGGAGCTGATGACATCTTTGCCTGCTCGGCTTGGCCAGAGGCAAATCTGGAGGCCCTAAGGCCAGTTGCCCTTAGTGGTCTGGAGAAGGAGGCACTGGAGAAGATTTGTTCTTATGCGCCTTTAGACGTGGAGGACTTGGTAGAGGACATGTCCATGATCTTATCTTCCACTGGCTTCGCGGACAGGGCGAGCTCTCTTATTCCTCTGCCAATGGGGGTTTGTAACAGGAGGCTCGGGGTCGAGAGGGAAGGCTTGGCTAGGGAGTCTCGGAAGAGATCGAGGGGGACCCTCGATGTGGAGGGGGATTCTAACAAAAGGCCTCTCGTGATCGAGGTTGCTCCCTCTCCTGGTGAGACGATGGATAGGAGAAGGTACTTGGCCGACTTTGTGGATGAAAGGTTTACCGGGGAATCTTCCACGAGACCTGGACCGTCTCGTCAACCCGATAAAGAACCTCTTGTTTCGGTCAATGAGGTAGACGGTACAGATGAGTCTTCTCCTGGCCCTGGAGGTGACGCTGCCGAGTGAAGCTTGAAGGAAATGTCAAGCAACAACATTCAACAAGCTTTTCAAGCTTGTCAGGCCCAAGGGGCTTCATTAGAGCTGTCTATATTTCGCCGGCTCGAACATATGTTGTCCGTAGAGAGATCAGCCAGGGAAGAGGCAGAGAGATAGGTTGTTGCCTTGGAGGTTGAACTGGCCAAGACGAAGCGGTTGCTGAGGCACTACCAGACCATCAGCTCCAGGCAGTCCAGGATTATCCAGGGGCTGGAACAAGAAGCGGGTGCTTTGAGGTTAGTTGGCGGCTCCCTTGACGACTCTTCTTTGGCGATGGCCAGGAGGCGACCAGGCCCTTCTTCCAGGATTATCCAGGGGCTGGAACAAGAAGCGGATGCTTTGAGGTTAGTTGGCGGCTCCCTTGACGACTCTTCTTTGGCGACGGCCAGGAGGCGACCAGGCCCTTCATCTGGACTTGGTTGAGGGCGTTAAAGATATCCTCCCCCCCCCCCCCCTTTTTTTAAAAATTTCCCGCCCCCCCCCCCCCCCCCTTCTTTTTTTTAGAACTAGGAAGAACATATTGTAATAGAACTTTTTGAATGAAAGACCAATTTTTGCTCTTATGCCTAAGCATTTGAGTTTTGTAGTTTGAGTAAATTAATTGCAAAATGTCGATCCATGTGTAGGAGACTACAGTTAGTTCACTTTGAATGCTTTGTGTTTGGCCGAGCAATCTGATCGACAAATTGTTTATCGAAGTTTATGTCGATGGATTGTCATGCTTGTAGGAATCATACCTTAGTGCGAGTGGTTGCAAGGCCCATTCTGATTAGACGACAACCTGTAGGTTCTGTGCTAAGGTTTTCAAATTTCCCCTAAGGCCGAGAGGCGACTGCAGAAGTCAGCCAAAGGGTTGTGCCTTGGGTTTATTCTTGATAAGGTACCAAGGACTTTGAACTCGACTGAGGAGTCGTTATGACTTGGGTTTATCCTGATAAGGAACCAAGGGTTTAGTTTACCGACTGTGAAGTCGTTGTGCCTTGGGCTTATCCTGATGAGGAACCAAGGGCTTGGTTACCGACTGAGGAGTCGTTATGCCTTGGGCTTATCCTGATAAGGAGCTAGAGTCTTGATCATGATGGTCGATGGGAGCCGAAGGAATCGACCACCAGTTGTGCCTTGGACTCACCCTGATAAGGAGCCAAGGGCTTTGTTACCGATCGAGGAGTCGTTGTGCCTTGAGCTTATCCTGATAAGGAGCCAAGGGCTTGGTTACCGACTGAGGAGTCGTTGTGCCTTGGGCTTATCCTGATGAGGAGCCAAGGGCTTGATTACTGACTAAGGAGTCGTTGTGCCTTGGGCTTATCCTGATGAGGAGCCAATGTCTTGACCATGATGGTCGATGAGAGCCGAAGGAATCGACCACCAGTTGTGCCTTGGGCTTACCCTGATAAGGAGCCAAGGGCTTTGTTACCGACTGAGGAGTCGTTGTGCCGCCTTAGGCTTATCCTGATAATGAGCCAAGGGCTTGGTTACCGACTGAGGAGCCATTGTGCCTTGGGTTTATCCTGATAAAGAGCTAAGGTCTTAACCATGATGGTCGATGAGAGCCGAAGGAATCGACCACCAGTTGTGCCTTGTGCTTACCCTGATAAGAAGCCAATGGCTTTGTTACCGACTGAGGAGTCGTTGTGTCTTAGGCTTAAACTGAAAAGGAGCCAAGGTCTTGACCATGATGGTCGATGATAGCCAAAGGAATCGACCACCGGTTATGCCTTGGGCTTACCCTGATAAAGAGCCAAGGGCTTTGTTACCGACTGAGGAGTCGTTGTGCCTTGGGCTTATCCTGATAAGGAGCCAAGGTCTTTTTTTAGCGACTGAGAAGTCGTTGTGCCTTGGGCTTAACCTAATCAGGAGCCAAGGGCTTAGTTGTCGACTGAGGAGTCGTTGTGCCTTGGGTTTATCTTGATAAGAAGCCAAGATCTTGATCATGATGGTCGATGAGAACCGAAGGAATCGACCACCAGTTGTGCCTTAGGCTTACCCTGATAAGAAGCCAAGGGATTTGTTACCGACTGAGGAGTCGTTGTGCCTTAGGCTTATCCTGATAATGAGCCAAGGTCTTGACTATGATGATCGATGACAGCCGAAGGAATCAACCACCAGTTGTGCATTGGGCTTACCCTGATAAGGAGCCAAGGGCTTTGTTACCGATTGAGGAGTCGTTGTGCCTTAGGCTTATCTGATAAAGAGCCAAGGTCTTTATTTACCGATTACGAAGTCGTTATGCCTTAAGCTTATCCTAATGAGGAGCCAAGGTCTTTCTTATCCGACTCGGAAGCCGAATGCCTAAAACCCCTAAGAGTTGGCTAGGTCTTCGATGTTTTTTTATTAAACTTTCATTAATTGTTGGAATTTGTACATCATGGAGCGCAATTTATTAATATTTAACGTTCGAATGGCGTTAAATTCTTGTTCTCTGCTCCTATGTATTTTGAAGCTAACCTTAGTCAGCACAAGGCACAACGACTCCTCAGTCGGCACAAAGCCATTGGCTCTTCTTAAAGGTAAGCCCAAGGCACAACATATGGTTTAATTTCGTCTGCTCTCATCGACCATCATGGTCAAGACCTTGGTTCCTCATCAGGATAAGCCCATGGCACAACGACTCCTCAGTCGGATATCAAGACATTGACTCCTCATCAGGATAAGCCCAAGGCACAACAACTCCTCAGTCGGCACAAAACCCTTGGCTCTTCTTAAAGGTAAGTCCAAGACACAACATATGGTTCGATTCCGTCTGCTCTCATCGATCATCATGGTCAAGACCTTGGCTCTTCATCAGGATAAGCCTAAGGCACAATGACTTCTCAATCGGATATCAAGATCTAGCTCCTCATCAGGATAAGCCCAAGGCATAACGACTTCTCAGTCGGTAATCAAGCCCTTGGCTCCTCATCAGGATAAGCCCAAGGCACAACCCTATGACCGACTCTCACACTCGTCTCTCGGTCATAGGGGAAGCCCTAGTTAACTTTCTTCGCAGTTCTAGGCATTCGACTCCTCAGTCAGATTTTAAAGCCCTTGGCTCCTTTTCAGTATAAGCCCAAGGCACAATTCTATGGCCGACTCCCATAGTCGCCTCTCGGTCATAAGAGGATTATGAAGACTTAGGTCCAGCATGAAGCTCAGCCTCAGAGTTATCATCCTGCCATTAAGACCTTGGCATCATCATGAGTAAACCCAAGGCATGGAGTACAATTGTCCGGTTATCTTCGACAAAAAGACTCAAAGCACTTCGACTTGTCAGTCTTCATCGACCAAGGCTCGAGCATCTTGCCTACAGTAAGCGCAATATGAGCTAGTTGTCAAGCCGACTCGTAACATTCGGGTCGACACAACACAACCAACTCAAGAATTGCCACTTGGTTCGCTCAATCAGAGCAATGCTACAAAGCAATCAGCAGCCCTAACTTTAGTCCAGAGCTTTATTCATTTCATTTAGACTCGGCTAAAGCCGACTCCAAGCAAAAAAGGCTAACTGTTATGGGGTACAACTGTTTCCAAATGTAGATCTGATGAGTCGACATCTCGACCAGCCAGACAAGCCGACACGATCTTCCGACTCGGAAGGCAGTGTTAGTCGGTACGAAAATCAGCATTCTAGAGATTCAACACTCCTCGGAGTCGACCTGAAGGACAGTCGAGTCGTCACTAGCTCGGTCGAGTCGGCATCATTCCTCAAAGGCGACTCGAGAGGCGGACTCAGTTGACCCTCTTCATATCAAAAGATCGCTACTCAGCATTAACCGGCACTCCTCCCAAGGACAAACCGGTATATTACTTAACAATATTTAACCTTTAAATGATCATCATTATGTCTCCATCCTCAGCCGACTGAAGCCTTGTCCGCTACCGGTTCCCCGCATCACCGAAGTAACCTCCCGTCACTCACTGACAAGCCTCGTCAACTGCTGATTCCTAATATCATTGACATGACCTCTCGTCGCTCACAAACCGACACATATAGAACAAATGGTGACTCAGCCTCCAGCTCACCCCTCACCGCTGTCTACCGCGCACTAATGAAGTAACTAATCTACCCTTGGCATCCTCTATAAATACAGATGCTATTCACCATAAAGAAAAAAAGAAAAGGAGGGGGGGCGGAGGAGGGGGGTTCGCAAGTTAGCAGGTTCGCAATCTAAACTTTCCTCTAGATCTAAACCGGAGAGATCATCGTCTCTAATGCACATAGCATAAGAACACAGTTTTATTACGCCACTCAAGCTCAAGTTCATCAACTGACTTGATCGTCGGAGGTACCACGGGGAAAACAAGTCCCGTCCTCTCACGACTTCTTCTGTGCAGATCACAAACTCTAACTCAGTGGCCAGACATAAAGTCGGGAAAGGAAGAGATCCCCTTCATCATCCTTCATCACCCCGTAAGCATCCTCTTCTGGATTAAAAGCGCATATTGCATGAGGAAGAATACATTGTTCTTCTTTCACCCCCACTCAAGTTCACTACCTGATTTGACCGTCGGAGGTACCACTGGGGGAACTGGCCGCGCCCTCTTACGGGTTTGTTCTTCTTAATGTAGGAGAATCGGGAATTCCAGTCTAAGGATCGGGCATAAAGTCGGAGGAGGAGTCGGCCCCATCTCTCATCCTCTCACTCTTCATCATCCACAGACAGCTCTCATCGACTGTGTGATATCAGACATCAACAAAAATGTTATTGGTCTGTTTAAACTGAGCGTATTTACTTATGAATCATAAACTAGGACACTTGATAAGTGAGAGTTGGCCAAAATTTTAACCATGAGCTTTCTATTCTTGGTACAGGAGCGTGCAAATCCACTAGCTAATATATATAATTCAATGTCTGAAGGTAATGAAGTTGGTTGTTAAGGTTACGCGTAACCTTAACAATAAATCGTAATCTTAACAATAAGTCGTTAAGGGTTGATTGTAAACGCGTAACCTTAACAATAAATCGTAATCTTAACAATAAACCGTTACGAGTTGCTTGCTAAGATTACGCATTGGTTATTAAAGTTACGCTGGTTGTGAAGGTTTATGGGTTGGTTGTTAAGGTTATGGGTTGATTGTGAAGATTAACTTCACAACCAACGCGTAACCTTCCCAACCAATGCTTATCCTTAACAATCAACGTGTAACCTTAACAATCAACTCGTAACCTTAATAAGCAACGCGTAAATCCCTTAGTTTTTGAAAATCTCATTAAAAGTGAAATATTATTACAAAATCCAGCTCACTCCCACCACCTAAAACAAAATCCAAGTTTTGAAAATCTAATTAAAAGTAAAATATTATTACAAAATCCAGCTACTTCTCAACTGATCTCAAGGAAGTTCTGGTAGCAATCATCTTGAATCCTACCATCCCATCAATCTCTTCATAAGTTACAATAAATCCAAGCTTCTCAACAAATCCAGCGATCTTGTTGCTGACATGGCACTAGCAAAGGCGGGCCACCCTGACATTTGCAGAGGGTTTGTGAAACATTAATAGGCTCCTTTGAAAGCAAAGTTAAAGTTTGGGCCCTCTTTCTCTCTCTAGTTGCATTCGTGATGTTAGTGATATTGGGGCCTGAGAAAGCGACGTTCTTCCCACCTGTCAACGCGCAATGGCCAGTTGAGATGTCCCGCTCCGCCTCCCGCCGTTGACCCTCCGACTCCCTCCCGTCTACTCGCCCATCCTCCCCTCCTCCTAACCCTATCCTTTTCTCAGGAGAATCTGAGCACAGTCCCAATTTGGGTAAAGCTCCCGGGTCTGGTCTTAGCTAGTGGACGCCCAACATCATTAGGTTGTTGGGGAGCAAGATAGGCATTCCAAACATTTTGGGCGCACTCACGGCAAATCGCTCAAGGTTGGCGTTTGCAAGACTATGTATAGAGATTGGAGTCAATGCTACTCTACCTGAGACCCTGCATGTTTATATTGGTGATAGAATGTTGGAACAAACAAAGAGTAGAATATGAATGGAGGCCCGCCAGTCAACGTGTCTCGGTTCCAGGCCTTGGTTTAAATTTGACAACTTATCAATTCTTACACCTGGAAGGATAGAGATCGTTGGCGGCAACCTTGGCATCCTTCTGGAATCTTCTACGTCAAATCATTTGCAAATTTTTTGAATGGGCCGTCTTCTATGCCTATTCACCAAAGCTCTATGGAGCTCGGTCGCCTCGATAAAGGTAAAGATCCAAATCAAATGTGCTTGCTTATTAATTACACCTCTCTGGTGAGGAGGATGATCTCAATATTGAATGAAAAGAATGATTACCCGTCAACTATCTATCATAGCCTTCTTCTTATCGTGCCTACAGCCGCCTGACAGTTCTCTTCCTTGCATAGATATAAAAGTGCTTTCGAATCCAACCCCTGAAGCGTAACTAACCCCTATTTGAATATGTTTTGTTTTATTCCTTGCTTTTATAGTGATAACATAATCCCCCTCCTCCTCAGACCCCATCCAAAACCCTAGCCCTAGACACCGACGCCAAACTCACCCTCCACATCGCCATAGCCCACGCCTGCTTCGCCCTTTCCCTCCTCCTCCTCTACGGCCTATACCTCCTCCTCCACTTCTGTCCTCTCGACGATGTTGGCTCTACGCTCCGACGCCCTCCGCTCCTCCGTCGCCACCCTCTCCGACCTCCGCCTCCTATTCCTCTGCTGCTGCCAAGGGCGGAGATGGATTCTCCTGCCTTCCCCACTGGCCTTGCGAGCTCTCTCCTCAGCACAAATAAAAATAGAGAAACAAAGAGTATTTTGGGAAGATTTATGTTGGTTTTAGACAGCATGTCACGTGGGGGGGTGTTTTGGGGGCTAGAGGAAAATCGGGCGAGTTTTGGGAGGGTAGAACACCCGTTGAAAAAGTCTTGGGAGTTGGACGCACGTTGTGGTGGCGGATTTTGGGGGCTGGAAGTATTTTTTCCTAGGTTTTATTATCCCTTTGGCTCTTCCTCCCGAGTGGCACTAGGGGCACACCCTCTACCACACTCCCAACCACACCATCTCTCTTGCTACAGTGCATGGGGCCCACTTGAGATTTTAATTTTAAAAATCTCAAGTGGACCCGTGCACTGTAGCAAGAGAGATGGTGTGGTTGGGAGTGTGGTAGAGGGTGTGCCCCTATCATTATTTCTTCCTCCCTCTGCACATGACTCACCTTCTCTCTTAGTTTCTAAAAGGAACTGCTACAACCTACCAAATAGCTCTAGCTTTTATAAGAATTACGAATGCATCAACAGGGGTAGATCTATGAAAATCCATGTGGGCCTAGGGCAAAGGGAGACTACATATAATTACTTATATGTACTAACATATACACGCAGGCAGGCAAATTAATGATGACTCGCTGCCTTCGGAAGAGAGAACCAAAATGTAAGACTACTGCTACTACTACTACTACCCTTGACCTCAAATCAATATTCCAAAGATAGGTCTTTCCTTGCTCCCAAGACCAGAAGAAGCTTGCATATAGTCATGTCTTTCTCGTATCCATTTTCAGAGGCATGCCGGCCCATTCCATTAATCATCGCTCCTAACTAACTAATGTAGCGTGCGTGGGTGCGTACGTACGAAACAGAAATGTAGGGTAGTTATATACACCCGTCCGGCCCTAACTTAAAATTTAAATACCTAGCTAATCACCATACTTCAGTCTGAACTTGAGATCTTTTTTGAATCGTCTGACAACCTTGACAACCAATCAATCCTGCTGCATCCTGACATACTATTCAGTTAGTCTATCACTTCTGAAAGCTATGCTCATTACGTTACCCCCAACTTTGATAAGCTTTTTTTTTTTTTTTAATAACGCAACTGAAAGTTTATAACGTTTATGAACTCCTCAAAGTCACCACGTACGTACAGTGCATAAATATCAAACCACGAACCTCACGAGCATATCCAGCTTCCATAAAGTTGCAAATTGCAAGCACAAAAGTACCAAAACATTGAAGGACAATGGAAGGGAGAAAACGTATACGCATCATACATATTCAAACTCACAAAACCTTGATTGATGTAGAACAAATTTGAGCAGATTAAAACTACGGTCGATCAGTATAAAACTAGATATACGTACGCGTACTTTTGCTTCATCAGACAAATATTGTTACCTTAATCATGACCTGAGTAGGTGTAAATGAGACTGACTACCTCTCCCTTTGAAGTAATGCACAAAAGAAACTAGTAAGATTTTGAGAGCGCGTGCAGTAGTTAGTACCTAGAGCAGGATCAGAATGACAAAAGAGAGTGAAGGGATCTATCTATTCATCTATCTGATCGTTTGTCCAATCAGTCACCCTCGCTGAATTTATTACAAGAGGTTCGTCTGTTTCCAAGGGAGAAAAAACAGAAATCAAGCAGTGAAAAAGATTGAGTAAACAGTAATTAAATAAAATTCAACTCGCTTCTTCCTTTTCGGAAGTTGATGAATAGGGAGTGACGGAGAAACTGAGCAGGAGCAACAGCGAAAAACTATAAAAAAAAATTAAAACGGTCGCTTCACTGGTTAAAAGGATTGCACTCCCAAAACTTCCATCAGAATCCAAGTTCTATAACATTGATCTTTATGGACAAAAACCTACTCCGCCCCTCTTCTCCTCATCCACCCCGTCCTATTCTGCCAGGGCTAATCCGATCCTATCCTATATAAATGACTGTGGCTCCTTCTCTACTAAAAGCTCAACCATGCTAGCTGCATTAGTACAAATATAATATTAGTATTAAATCCGTGCGGTTGCTGCGGATATTATTTATTAAATTAATTATATTTATTGTCAAATTGATAACATAACTTTCATATATAACTATTTATAAAAACATCATCGATAATTTTTTATTACTATTTATTTACAGAGTGCATTTTCAAATCAGTTAATAAAGTAATACACTAATTAGCACGTTTTATTAAATTTCTGTAATAAAGCTAGAAAAACTTTATATTTGTGAAATATCTGATAGAAGTTAAATTCATCATTCGCGAGAATATATATATATATATATATATATATGGTGTTTACTCACCTAAGATACGGACATGTATTTGCAAAATAATACAATAAGAGTCCTGGCAAAATGACTTCAACCCACTTAAGTGGCTCAAGTCCAACAGAGGCCTCGACCCCGCCGACACATCTAGTCGACATTCTTTCATGTCGACGCGAAAGGCGGGATCAGTCGACCCTATTGTCGAGGACGACCCCCCCTGGGGCACTCGACCATTCACTTGACAACTAACGGAGATGACTTGACGGACATACCTTGATGTCGGCTAAGTTGAGGACTCAACCCTTGCCTCAAGCCTCTCCCCAAGAGCATATGTTAGCATTTCAGTTCACCTCGGATAAGCCTTATCCAGATTTTGGCCTGATGGTGTCCAAGACTTGTCAGCTGTCCACGTGTCTTCTGTCACGCTTTCAATCACTTCCCGAAAAATGTGAATACACCATCCCCTGTGCCGAAGTGACTTCGTCGCCAGCCGACACCTGTAAAGCGAGGGATGACACGGTTCTTAGCCCGCACTTCATCACTGCCTCCCTATGCAGAGCTAGAGGTGACCTATTTATCCGAACGACAGATATATATACAGGGAGACTCCGAACCTTTGAAAGGGAGGACCCCCTAAGAAAATAGCTCAAGCTAAGGCTTACTCTCTCTCTCTCTCTAAAAAAGAAAAAAAACCACACTTCTTCGTCTAGACAGAGAAGCTCACGTAGATCCTCTGGGCATGCACTTTGCCACTTCAAGAACAACGTTGGTTCCTGACATTCCCCTTCCCTACTCGAGTTTCACTAACTTGACCATCGGAGGAACCACAGAAGAACCGGTCACCGTCCTCTCACGAGTTCTTCTTGTCTGTGCAGCTTAGACATCAAGCCCATGTTCGAGAACTTGGCATAAAGTCGAAGAAGGAAACGGCCCCTCTATCACTCTCCCCTACCACGTTCCGACGTGGACCCAAGGGGGACCGATCCAGTTCCGAATCAGAACAATCCCAGCCCGGATCCGATTGACTGTTTGGTCGTAGTCAACTTAAGTTGATAGCAAAAAGTTATGTTAATTTAAGTGGATAGCAAAAAATTATCCACCAAACTTTTTAGCCATTGATGTTGCTTAGGGATCCATGAAAGATATGAAGAGATTTTTTATATATATAAATGAGTGGCTAAAAAGTTTTTGGTGGGCATCCACTTAAGTTGACATAAGATCAACTCTATAGACACACACACATGAACACATGAACAGTGCTTTCAACGTTAAAAAATGTTGCGGGAGATAAATGGCGAAAAATTACCGTAGCATATGGAGCATGTTTAGGGTTAAAAAATTATATTGTAGAATGGACATGAATTGTAATGTTCCGGATCGTGCTATAGTAAAAACGGTATTTAATATAGCATGAATAGTGATTTTGAGGTTTTGGTTTTAGGCTAGAAGTACTAGATGTCCAATGTTGCTCATGTTGAGATACGACTTAGAATTAATGAGCTAATTGGATATAAGAGGCGTTAGTGCGTTAAGAAGTAAGGATTTAGAAAAGCAAACACACACCAATTAAACCTAAAGATAAAAGGCCCAAAAAGGAGTAAGGAATTAGGATGCTCATCCCCTTCACGCTTATTATCGTTCAGATTGTTTACGGTGATCGAGAAACCCATTACTATTAATTTGTCTCATACCACCAGCCACAAAGCTAAGTCTACATCAAATGGATACCTACTGCCACTACCGTAGAGGGTATAGAGAGAGGGAGGGAGGTGAAAGGAAACGGAAACGCTTTTT